>PVJN01001888.1:0-128621 GCA_004026805.1 Lasiurus borealis | reverse complement strand
GTTAACATGGCAGAGTTTCAACGTGAGTTTCAAGTGCACGAGAGATGTGTCAAATGATCCAGTTTGTAGCTTGTGACCAGCCTGGAGGGGAAATGATAAAACATTGTTTTGATTATGGACTTAAGATTGTTTCAATAAACACAGCCTGGAAATCACGTTACAATCAAATTTTTAAAAAGTGCCCTTCTCTCTTTCCTGCACTTTCAAAAAGAGTTTTGTTTTTTGTTTTTTGTTTTTGTTTTGCTTTTTTATGGGGTCTTTTGAGGTTCCTGCCTTCGGCCTCAGAACCTTCCACATCCCCCCTGCTTTCTGACGTCCTCTAATCCCTTTTTGCACAACTCCTTGGAGATGAGCTAGAGTCTAAAGCTTTTATAACTCGGGGCGGTACATCTCACCCTCAGGGTCATTCCAAGGTCACGAGACACTGCATGGCAACCTGCAAAAGTGATTGAATGGGCTGGAGACTTTGGGGGTGTCAGTAAAAGAATGTGGGGTTGGAGTGAGAAGTCCTGATTTTAAGTCCTGGTTCAGCTATTCCTGAGCTTTGCTTCCTTCCAGTGTTTTATTCATCAAATATTGTGTGTCTACTAGAGAAATAGGGGCAGAGTCAAAGAGTTTATAGTTGGGGTTGCAATGTAAGCTGGAAGATACAGTGCAGTGTGGTAGATGCAACAATGGAAATGGATGCAAGGTACAAGATTGCGTAGAGAGCCGAAACCAGTTTGGCTCAGTGGATAGAGCATTGGCCTGGGGACTGAAAGGTCCCAGGTTCGATTCCGGTCAAGGGCATGTACCTTGGTTGCAGGCACACCTCTAGTAGGGGGTGTGCAAGAGGCAGCTGATTGATGTCTCTCTCTCATCGATGTTTCTAACTCTCTATCCCTCTCCCTTCCTCTCTGTAAAAAATCAATAAAATATATTTTTTTTAAAAAAGATTGCTTCAAAAGATGGATAGGCATCCAACCAGGTAAATAAGGAACAGGGGAAGGATATTCTTTGTCAACGAAAGAGCAAACACAAAAACCCAGAGATGGAACAGAGTGTGTTTGGAAAGCTATATGCAGTCTGCTATAATGGAAGCATAAAGTATATGGGATGGGCAGGAAGGAAGGACTGAAATAGGGGGTTCGGGTGAAGGAGAGGCAGAACCAGTGCATTATTGATGGTGCAATAATAACTGAAGCTAATACTTACCGAGCACTTTGTGGTGTCCAACAGCGTGCAAAATTCTAGAACCATCATCTCATTTCATTTTTACAACAATTCTAGCCAGAAGATATTAGTATCTCTCTCTCTTAATAGAAGAGGAAACTGATCTTTGAAGAACTTGTATAACTTCTGGAAGAGAGAGTAAGAGGGGAAGTTGAGATTCAAACCCTAGACTGTTGGCTGCAGAATCAGTTTCCTTACACTGTGCTCACTCACATGTGTGAGTATTTGGATTTAGCAAAGGAAGATTGTGATGACCTTTGCCAGGTTCAATGTGATAGCATTTGGAGAGGCAGGAACTGTGTTTTAGTGGGCTGAGAGGCAGACAATTTCAAGGAAGAGGATTAAGAAGATCAAGTCTGCATCTCATGCTCTCAATTTTCGGTTTCCTCCGTGGAGATGGAGCAGACGTCAAATGATGGGGGTCAGAGATTAAGGCAGCAAAGAAGTTTTTCAAAGAAAAGCAGAAGCGAGATAGCTGTTTAAGTTTAAAAGCCAAAGATTTGAAAGATTTGAGGATATGGAGAACCCTGCCATGCTTGCTGGGCTAAGAGAGAAACTATGGACAGAAAATAAAAATATGTGACAGTGTTTGGGGGATTTGATCGTGGGACAGAATCAAGAGGACAGGGGAAAGATGTGACTTGGGAAGCAGACACTCTCTAGGACCCAGAGAAGAGATGGAAGGGGGAGGAAGACTAGGTAAACAGTTTGAGGCAAAGAGGAGGTGTGCTGGCTATGGAGAGAGAGCAAGACTGGGCCCCCGCAGGCCAGCTGTCCTGACCAGCTGGGTGGTCGACAGGAAAGCTGTGAGTGGGCCCACAAACCTGAGAGTGAGCCAGGGAAAGGCATCGTGCCTGATGACATCTATGCCACCAGCGTGTGCAGCACCGTCTCTGAGGGCAATGACCAGAAATGAGGTCACTGAAGAGAAAAGCTGAGAATGTGGAGAGGGAAAAGGAAATACTGTGACCCAGGAGAGAAGCCTGCCCATGTGCCCTGGAAACATGACTACGGATATTTACAGCAGCATTGCTCCTAATAGCCTAATGGGAACAACCAAACGCACACTGGCCGGGGGTGGTAAAAGGTGGCATCGTCACAGGATACTCTTTAGCAGCAAAAAAAATGGATTAACTATGGCTAAATGCATTCACTCAGATGATTCATATTTAAATATACTTTTTAGTGTTGATAGTATTACAGATATTTCCCATTTCCCCCCTTTACTCTCTCCTCACAGCCCCTCCTCACAGCCCCTCCCCACACCCCACCGCAGGTCTTCATTACCCTATTGCCTGTGTCCACAGGCCATGCATATACGTTCTTTGAAAAATATAAGGCACAAAAAAACTAACCTGTGTGATACTATTCACATCAAGTTCAAATGCATTCAGAATTATATAGCACAGCTGGTGTGGCTCAGTGGCTGAGCATCGATCTATGAACCAGGTCACAGTTCAATTCCCAGTCAGGTCACATGCCCAGTGTGGGACATGCAAGAGGCAGCCGGTCAATGATTCTCTCTCATCATTGATGTTTTTTTTCCTCTCTCTCTCCCTCTCCCTTCCTCTCTGAAATCAATTTAAAAAAATGTTTAAAAATTATAAAATATATTCCTTTTACCAATATGCTTTCAAACTATAATGATAACAAAGAGGTCAGTAATCATGATATTCCTTTCAGGAGTAGGGGTGACCATCAGGAGGGTACAAAGATGCCTCATCATTTTGGCAACATTCTATTTTCAAAGTTGGGTGATTGGTGCAAGAGTATTATTTTATCGTTCATATATTACATAAATTATATTATTTGTATGTGCAAAATAGTTTATTAAAACACAAACGGTTAAAGAGGGGAAAGTTCTCAAGGACCATCACTTGGGTCTTACTCAGGACCTTGTGCTTGCTCTGGGGATGAGATGATTTACTGCCACGGATCTAAAAATCTTGGAATCCACATTTCCCAACGCTGAGTAACTCTGAAAACTTTCAGGAAGAATGGACAGCTACCTTTCTCATTGGCATAATTCTAATCAGAATTCAGAGTTCTCCTTGCAGCAGACACAGAGACCAACAAAAGTTGAACACTGTGAACTCTAAAAGAGAATAGTCTCTTGAGGAAGGAATCAGTCCTTGGATCAGAGATCTCACTCAAAGTGGCACCGGGAGGGAAGGAACCGGGCAGCCCCACTCTCTGATGTGAGGCTGGGGACAGACTGAGAGCGACGTTCTGCATGGGGACCACCCACTTCCAGCTGAAGTGAGGAAGGCGCGGGGTTCCAGGACGGATCTGGGACCACTGATCTGCTCTCTCTGGAATCGTGGGATGTTTGACTTGAAGAGATGGGCGTTAGCTGATGCTGCCTGGATTTTATAAAGACGGAAAAGCCACTCCAGGGACAACATGGAGATTTGCTTAAATCCTGGATGCTTATTTTCCAGCTGAATTCACATGGTACTGAAACTGCTCCTCCCCTTCCCCACTCGCTCTCCAACTCCAATGGCTAGCTCAAGGCCAAAGGTGAGGCAGCAAGTGCAAGGGCAGGCAGGGTGAGGGCTCTTGAGATTGTGAGCCAGCTGACCACAGAGAACCAGGGTCTAATCAAGGCAGGGGGTGCAGGGGCAGTTTACAACAAGCTCCTAAAAAGTCATCCCAGAGGCATCCAGGAAGGCGTGTACTTCACCTTTGCCGGCCCCCTCTTCTTTTCATTGTCAAGAACATCCACTCCAGCTGATAGCCCCGGAGGCCCAGATGGGCTGGAGGTCCCTGGAGACTGGACTATAAATAAATGATGAAACATGAGAGAAAGGTCGGACTCCATAACAACACTTCTCCTAAACCCTCTTGATCCCGATTGCTCTGTCCAGAAGCAGACTGGCTGTAAAAGACTGATCTGGAATGGGATCCAGCCAAAATGTACACAGCTCAAGGGCTTTCTGGAAGGGCCGTGTTCTTTGAAAGGAAGGAAGGGTTAGGGAATGCAGTGCTGGTGGAGAAAGAAGCCTGGAAGGAGGGGGGATGGGCTGATTTAATCAACCAAGTGGGATATTTCAAATCTCCCTGTAATAGGATATCAGGAACCTCTGTTGCAGAGTGGGTGCTGATGCCTATGATGTAGATGGTACTGTTGTTGTAGGGCAGTGGTTGGCAAGCTGCAGCTCGCGAGCCACATGCGGGTCTTTGGCCCCTTGAGGGTGGACCTTCCACAAAAATACAGTGGTACCTCGAGATACGAGTTTAATTCATTCCGTATCCTTGAGGCGTGGGAAACTATGAGACGCTCCAGTCGAGGTAAACTGGTGGGTCGTGTGCAGCCGGACGATCCGAGCCATGATGACTCCTATCTCAAATGTTGCTCGTATTTCAAAGCAAAAATCGCTCGCTCGACGGCTCGTATCTCAAAAATCTCGTATGTTAGGGCACTCATATCTCGAGGTACCACTGTACCACGGCCTGGGCGAGTATATTTTGAAGAAGTGGCGTTAGAAGAAGTTTAAGTTCAAAAAATTTGACTCTCAAAAGAAATTTCAATCGTTGTCTTGATGATATTTGGCTCTATGGACTAATGAGTTTGCCGACCACTGTTGTAGGGTATTGTGGTGTCGTTGGCCTGCTGTGATGGGTGGAGTTTTTTTGAAGACTGTAGAGAAGGAGAAAAAAGTAGGGTTGCAAAGTACCAAGTGGTCTAAGGTCTTAAAGGGAGAAAAAGCTATGCATGACTTTGGCCACTTCACTGAAGCACTCAGTCTCAGTTTCTCTTGTGTGAGAATGGGGACAATTATAGGATCTATGTCAAAGGTGCTACCAAGATTCAATGGGATGATGCATGGAAAGTCCTTAGTATGATATCTAGAACATGTTAACTGCTCCATACATGTTAGTTATTTATCATTGCTGGAGTCATTGCCCATCACTCCGCACACGGTTGAACAGCAGAATCTAAAGTGTCCTGGAGGTAGCTAAAGAAGTTAATATGGGCTATCCAAGAATTTGCTCATTTGATAGACCTTAGTAAATTCACTAAGAGTTAATTACAAACTCACATTAGGAAGGAGGACTCTGAGGTGTGAATAACGAGTTACCATTGAAAGTTGATATCTGTCCTTGGATAGCGGGACAGGATGGAGGGACAGCCCTTGAGAGCCAGGGAGACTATGATGTCACGAAGAGATCAGTCATCCATTCTTTCCTTCAATAAATATTTACGAGCACCTACTCTCAGCCAAGCTCTGGTCTTGGCAATTGGGGTAGGTGCTGAACAAGCGAACACAACTCTAGTTCCCAGGAGCTTCCTGAACGAAAGGCAGGCGTTGGGAGAAGCAGGCAGAGGCCAACCAAGAAAGAGGTACCTTCAGTCAGGGTAGACCTGGTTACCATGGGACATGTAGGCACCTGCTGAAGCCCTCTGCTGTTTCTGTCACATCCTGTCATTGGGAAGTCTAGGGGCAGTATGAAAGGAAAGTAAATAATGACTTTGGAGCCAATCAAATCAGAGCTTGGTCTTGGTTTAGCCTTGCTGTGTGCCTAAGATCTCTGAACTGCAGTGCCATTAACTTTTTCTTAATATATTTTTTATTGATTTCAGAGAGAAAGGGAGAGGGGGAGAGAGAGAGAGAGAAACATCAATGATGAGAGAGAATCATTGATTGGCTGCCTCCTGCATGCCCCACACTGGGGATCAAGCCCACAACCCAGGCATGTGCCCTTGACTGGAATCGAACCTGGGACCCTTCAGTCCCCAGGCTGACTCTCTATCCACTGAGCCAAACCAGCCAGGGCAGCAGTGCCATTGATTTTTAAGCAGTGCAATCATAGCTTCCTCACAACGTATTACAAGGATTAAAAATGACACATGTCAAGAACTCTGTTTTATGACTAGTATATAATATGTGTTCGATAAAATAAAGCTGCTTTTTTACCCATGCGATTTGTCATTATTTCCTGAGTTATTTGTTAGTTTTTTGTAACGTTCCTTTGAAACTATCACGCTGCCTCAACAGAGGAGCAGGAGGAAGGACACAGACATTCGCCTAAGCAGGCAGCCATGAGCGATGAGCATCTGAGGATTAGCATGTGCTGACACAGACAGAGCCATAATAATTAAAGAATGCTTGCAAACACGATATTGCATTTGGTCCGCAAGCTCAGCTGCAAAGCAAGCTGTTTTGTTGCCCGTTATACTGCTTGCACATAAGAACTGAGGGCCAATTATTGCCTTTGCCGTTGAACTATTTTAGTACTCTACTGTCAGCTTTGGTTGTTTTAATTTTGGTAAAATACACCGAACACAAAACTCATCATCTTAACCATCTTTCAGTCCACAGTTTAGTGGTACTAAGCACATTCACCTTGTTGTGCAACTGTTGCCTCTTTGAACCTCACGTCCCGTGACTGGTGCAAACTGGACCCCAATGTCAGCACTCTTGCTACCCCCTCTCTGAACCCTGTCCTGATCCCTAGCCCGGGGACTGCTCTGTGTTCTGTTCGGCAACTTCCTGGTGTGTTTCTCTCTGCATGACAACTGGGTCTGGGCACGAGGTGATGCTGAGGTCTGCTGTGCTCCTCACCTTTCATCTGCTGTGAGTCGGTGTGAAATTTAACATCTTTCACCTGCTTCTGATACACATTTACCAGGATATGACTCAAATCAAGCCCCACTTGGCTGACTCTCCGGTCCTGCCTGACTCAGCAGGAACGCTAGTATCTGGCAGAGGGAGCGCGGTCGGGTTGCTGTTCCTGGCGAAGGAAGCAGGGTTTGCTGCCTAACATAGCAAAGGAGGAGGCAGGATTCCTCGTTCTCTTCCCAGGGCCTTTGCGAACGCGCGGTGGGGTTTTTCAGGAAGTCGCTCTGTGCTTAGCTATCCGTCAGGAATAAGGATAACAAAAGCCATTTCTATATAGTTCCTCGATGCAACCCCAAATACATTCAGGTCCTCGTTTAAGAATGGCCAACCATATTTTAGGAAACTGACTTGATCTCTAATGATGACAGTCGTTCGTGTGGATTCGGTACCTCGTAGATGCCAGCCATTGTGCTAGGATGCAGGTCCTTTGATGACCCAAAAGATGGCTCTAGGGTCAGCCTTTACCAATGCAGATGAGAGGCTGGTCAGATCTCTAAGATGCTTTTCAAGTACAAGCCCTGCTAAGCTCCTAATAGGCAAGTTAGACAGGGATGCGCTTAGGACAACTGGACCCCTTAATATTACCTGAGACTTAACCCTACTGAGCTGTACCAGCCCACATGCCAGGCTTCTGAAGGCCTTTTGACACTCTTAAGGCCATAGTCTAGAGAAAATGCTGGTGTTGACCCTCCAGCCTGTTCATTCTCATAATGGAAGGGGCAGTGCGGAGACCAGAAATAGGCAAGGGGTGAGGTGGGATCCTGAGAGGCAATGTCAAACCTTCACTCCCCTCACCAATGCTTTCCCCTCTGACCACAATAGCCTAATCGGGTGTCCCCTGGTGGGCTCTATTCAACCCTCACTTGTATCAGAGTGCCTTCTCCCCTGGGAAAAGGAGGTGGTGTCCATTGCTGTTTGAGTTTGTGACCAACAAGTCCACTGAATCTCTGGCCATGGAATGTCTGGGAGGAAATCAGGATCTCCCCACTTTCAAGGAAATTTCCAGAAGGAGCTTTAGGAACACATGCTTGTGGTTCTTTTCCCTATAGTTTCTCAGTACTGAGCTGTGTCATCTGTAAAGAATACTTCAGACATTTTTTCTGATTGTAACACAAATACCTTCAGTTCAGGATTGAGAATTTAGCAAGGTCTGCAAATTGTAAGCCCAGAGAGGAGATGCCAGGTCTAACTTTCTTCTCCTTGCATCAACAAATGAAAACGCCATCACTGGATTCCACTCATTGCTAACTGTGGATGTTCTTTCTCTGGCTTCTTTGACAAGTCCTACCCTGATTTTCATACCCAATTCAAGTATCCAGGCCTCATCTTGCTAACTATGCAGTAAAGCAATAGGCTTTTTTTTTTTTCTGTTACCCCAATCCCTTTGCCTTGGTCAAAGGTATACTCACCTTCCTTCAAGTAATTAAGTCAACCTCATGACAGTACAGACCCAATAGCTTTCACACATCTAACTAGTCTTCTGCACAGACAACCCAGGTGGTCACAGCTCAGAAAATGTCTCTCACTGCTAAAGAGGGCTCCTCTGGTTGGTCCACTAATGTGTTATTGTTGGATCAAGGAGGAAATATGTCTGAATATCAGCAGTGCTAAGAAAAACTTAAGGATTTAATTTCCTGAAAGTTTAACATGGGGGTGAGGTTACCAAACAAAAAGCTAACGCATTCCTAAGGTATGGCTGTTAATATATTCACAAAGTTGTAAAACCATCATCACTACCTAATTCATCACCTCAGAAGAAACCCACACCCATTATCAGTCATTCCCCAGTCTCTCCTCCCCGCAACACTTTGACAACCACTAATTAACTCTTTGTCTCTGTGGATTTGGCTGTTCCAGACATTTCATTTATATAGATGGAATAATATAACGTGTGATCTTTGGTGCCTGGCTTCTTTCACTTAGCACAATGGTCTCAAAGTTACAACATGTTAGAAGATGTTCCTTCCTTTGGTGGCTAAATAATAATTCGTTATATGGATATACCACATTTTGTTTATCCACGGGTCAATTTGTGAGCATTTGGATTGTCCCACTTTTTGTCTCTTATGATTAATGCTGGTATGAACATTCATGTACACACTTTTGTTTTTAATTTTCTCGGCTACCCGCCTAGTAGTGAAATTGCTACATTATATGGTAACTCTTATCTCTAGCTTTTTGAAGAATTGCCAGACTGGTCTTTAAAGTCGCTGCATCAGTTTACATTTCCACCAGAATGTAATTCTCCACATTCTCACCAACACTGTAATACTTTTATTATGGTCATCCTGTGAGTGTGAAGTGATATCTCAATGTAGTTTAGAGTTTCATTTCCCTAATAAGTAATGATACTAGGCATCTTTTCCTGTACTTATTAGCTATTTGCATATTTTCTTTAGAGAAATATTTATCCAAGTCCTTTGTCTGTTTATAATTAAGCTAACTGTTCTTTTATTGTTGAGTTTTAAGTACTACTTGATTCTGGATACCAAATTCTTATCAGATATATAATTTTCAATTCTATCCTCCCATCCTGTGGGCTATCTTTTCATTTTCTGGATTATGTCTTTTGAAGCACAATCTTCAAAATGGTGATGAAGTTAATAAATTTATTTATTTATTCATTTATTTGTTTGGTTGCTTGTTTGTGCTTTTGGTGTCATATCTAAGCAACCTTTGTCTAACCCAAAGTCATGAAGATTTATGGTTGTGTTTTTTAAGAGTTTTATGGTTTTAGCTTTTACCTTTTAGGTCTATAACCCAGTTTTAGTTAATTTTTGCATATGATTTGAGGTAGGGGTCCAAACTCATGTTTTCCCATGTGGATAAGCCAGTTTTCTCAGCACCATTTGTTGAAGTGTCAACTCCCCATTTGTTGTCTTGGCCATTCACTGTCTCTGACCAGAATCAGTTGGCCATAAATTAAATGTAAGCTTTTATTTCTGGATTCTCAATCCTATTCCTTTGATATATATGCCTTTCCTTATACCAAAACAGTCTTTATAGCTGCAACTTATAGTTAGTTTTGAAATTAGGAAGTGTGAATACTCCAACTTGGTTCTTATTTTTCAATGTTGTCTGAGGTATTCTAGGTCTCTTGAATTTACATAGAAACTTTAAGAATAACTTGTCAATTTATGCAAAAAAAAGGAGGGGGAGCAGCTGAGATTTGTGTAGACCAATGTGGGGAGTGTTGCTATTTTGATGATATTAAGTCTTCCAGTTCACAAACACAAAATGTGTTTTCATTTATTTAGGTGTTATTTCATGTCTTTCAACAATGTTTAATAGTTTTGAATGTAACAAGTCTTACATTTCTTTTGTTAAATTTATTTCCAAGTATTTTATGTTTTTTGATACTTCTACAAATGAAATTTTTTCTTAACTTCATTTTTGGATTATCTATTGTTAGCGTACAAAACTAGAATATATTTCTGTGTTTTGATCTTGTGTCTTGCAACCCTTTTGAACTCATTTATGAGTTCTAAAAGTGTTTTGGTGCCTATTTTAGGATTATCTATATACCAGATCACATCATCTACAAATATAGCTTTACTTTTTCTCTCTAAGATGGATGGCTTTTCAAGTCTTGTTTCTCCTTGTTGTGGGGCGCAGTTACAGTGTTTGGACAAGTCCAAGCCTTGGACTGATGAGAGGGCACAGTCCTCTCATGGCCACGTCCAAGTCCTAGCTTGGAGGGCAGAGACCTCCCATCACAATGATAGCCAACAGCTGTGGTTGTGAGCTTGAGCCTATGGTCTGATCACGTGGCCCCACGTGCCTGAGTGATTTAGGCTGCAAGTAAAGCTTGATCAGGTGCATGTAATTTAGTGGGATTGAAACCCACGAGAATGTTATAAACATCTCGATCCCACCCTCACTTTGCCTTGTGGCATCTGCTATAAAATAAAGATACGGCTTGTGAACATTGGTGCTGTCTCTCAGGAAGCAGTGACCCACCAAGACCCAGCTTTCATTTTCTTGTGTGTCTTTTCTGAGCCTTTCAGCCGCCCCCTCTCAGAGTCACCCCTGGCTGTAACTTTTCTCTCTATATACACTGTTTTCAGGCATCAAGTATAAATGCTCTAGGAGGACACGAATTTGCTTTGTTCCCTGCCTTAGACCTGGCAGCTATACTCATTTCCGATACTTGAGAAATATTCAATAAATATTTGCTGAATAAATGAAATGAGAAGTACATGGAACAGTTTTGTCTGGGGCTTTTCCGCATTCCTGGAACTCACACCTGCAGGGTAGGGCTCATTCTATCACTTATGTATATTTACTTATAATGCCTACCCAGTTGCTGGCAATTAATTAGCACTCAATAAATACTTATTTAATGAGTAAAGAAATAAAGTATGGCCTGACCGATGGGAGTGTATGAGTAAGACCACATGGTCACTTCCAGTATAGGAAACATCACTTGTCAAATAGCTTATTATGCCATGAATTCCAACTCGGTGTATGGTAAATAATGTCCCACAAGGTCACAGTGACAGTAAAACTCAGTCAATGAAATCCAAGCAAACCTACGGTGGGTGTTAAACCTTGCTCCACACACACACACAAAATCATACTCTTAGGTAATTCCTCTCACTTATATCATTTTAACAGCAAGTCAGAGAGTTGTCTGGGGCCCCACAAAAGATGACAAGCCACCTGGGCTGGTCACCGCAGCCTGATTGGCTGGCCCTGCCGCCCTTATTCCTTCCACTTTGACCCCCAGCCCAGGAAGTACTTTAGGCGCATCTGCAAATGCAGTAAAAGGACTTGGCATGACAACATGTGAAACGTCAGAGGCCCTGAAGGGTCTGGGGCACAGTGGGTGGGCAGCTTTGCTCACGCTCCTCCTCGTTCTCTCTCCTTTTAAAGAAACCTTCGTTGTTCCTGTTGTCCCCCCCCCCACAATCCCAGCCTCTCTGTGTGCAGCAAATTGAAATCTAGACTCACCGAAGATGCATGTAATCCTGTTTTATTCAGGCAATTATTATATACATAATTGCGCTGTTATTAGAAACATATTTTTTAAGTTTTAACGACCACGGTGGAGGTTTATGGCTTTTACAGACTTGCTAATCCACAATAAATATGTTTTCAATCAGGCTAGCATTTTATATACAATAACTGTCCTATTAATTCTGGGGTTGGATTTTGCAGCCTTGACGGAAAGCGCTGCAGTTGATTTGTTTTCCTTGGGGCTCTTAAAGTTACACTTTCAGATTGGAGATTAAAACAGGAATTTTCCACTCTTCACAGAACAAGACCCCGGGAATCAGAGTGAATCCAGCAGTGGCCGGCAAGAGCAGGCGGCTGAGGGGAGTGGGAAAAGTCTGGTCTACGCATTAGGAGATCGAGATCTGCGTCTGCTTCTACCTCAAATGAGGCCCGTGGCTCTGGCCAAGCCTCTTAACCTTTCTTAGCCACAGTTTCCTCATTTGTCAAATGGGGATAATCAGACCTAGCCTGGCCTCACATTTTTGTGGTGGGGAATCTGAAACGTGAGTGTAGGAGAAAACGCTGTAAAAGATCACACTACGTGACAGAACGGGGTCTAGGGAATCCAGGCCCCGCTCACGTCAATTAATCCTCTTTCCTCCGCGTCTTCATGTGCACGGGGTAAACAACAGGAGTCGGAGGAGGGATGCCTGCTTCTTATGGATCTGTCAGGTGTGGCGAGATGATGTAGATGAGCCTTCATGTAAGGCCTCGCACATCAGAGGCATCAAAAATGATATAATTTTTTTAAATATATTTTATTGATTTTTCACAGAGAGGAAGGGAGAGGGATAGAAAGTCAGAAGCATCGATGAGAGAGAGACATTGATCAGCCGCCTCCTGCACATCCCACACTGGAAATGTGCCCACAAGCAAGGTACATGCCCCTGACTGGAATCGAACCCGGGACCTTTCAGTACGCAGGCCGACGCTCTATCCACTGAGCCAAACCGGTCTCGGCAGAGAACCATTTTAAAATGTTCCAGTTAAGCCCTGGCCTCCTAGGTTAACTCAGTTGGATAGAGCCACGGTTTGCCACTCTGTTGACTAATGAGTTTGCCCACCACTGCTAGACTAAATGTTACCGTGTAGTTGGAAGCTGTGAGGATTAGGCATTTGTGACATATTGTGTGCAAAGAGGTAAAGGGTAGTATATGACAGTGGTCAGCAAAGTCAACAGAGTGGCAAACCCAGACTCTTGAGCTGCATGTGGCTCTTGAGCCGCAGTTTGCTGACCACTCGGTTAGAGCATCATCCAGATCCACCAAGGTTCCAAGGTTGTGAGTTCGATCTCTGATCAGAGCACATACAAGTAGCAACCAATGAATGAATAAATCAGTAGAATAACAAAATCTCAATCCCCCCCCCTCTCCAATCCCTCCTTTCCTCTTTCTCTTTAAAATCAACAAAAAAATGTAAGTCCCAATTAAAATTCTTAGCTTGGTAAGCTGGGAGGGAGGGATGCCATACACTAAAGAATGTGGAAGGATGCTCCTTTGAGGCTTGGGGGGTCCCAGTCCTTCTAGGAAGGGCAGCAGAGAGTGGAGGTCAGCCGAAACTTCCCTAATGGGCAGTGTCTTTCTAAGGAAGCCTAGGAATGACTTTCGTTCCTAAGCATGTAGCCATTCTGTCATCTCTGGGTAAAATGTGACCCCTTTGGACACAAGGATGCTCACGGATGGCCAGAACTTGGGATCATGTCTTTCCACACCTTCTCAGAGTCTTCAGGTCTCACAGCAATCCTGAGACAACCGCCTCACTCTGCCTCTTCTCGCTCCCCAGGCTGAGTAAAGGGGGACAGAGCACATGCACGGAAACTCAGACCCGGAGAAAGGCCTGCACAATGCAGAGTAAACACCCAGAGCACAGGCCGGCACTGCGGGCTTTATGCTGGTAGCTAGCCGGACTGAACAGGGCCCTTGCCCATGGCTGTCCCTCCCCTCTCTCACCCCAACACACACACACACACACACACACACACACACACACTCCTCAGGGGACAAGCCGAAGAGAGATTAGCTACAAAAACCAGTCAGGCTTGTAAAACAGCTGAAGAATTAAATACTCAGCTTGGCTGTGGCCAAGTTGCTGACCCATTTCCCACCCTGCGAAGCCCAGGGAAGGAGAGGGAGGTAGAAAGAAAAATAAAGAACCAGGGAAAACAAAACCAAATTATTAAGTTCTTTTCATTAAATAAATAAGCTCCATCTGACAGGCCCTCCCCCGGAGCCCTGGGGTGCCCTCGGTCCTGGGAAATGACTTGAGAAAACACACACACACAGAGACACCTCCTTGGTCTTGGCTGGAGGGAGAGGGGCCATTTAGTGAGTTCTCGGCACTCCAGTCAGAGCCACGTGAGAACCGGGGTCTACATGGAGAAAGGGGGGCATGCACAGCACCCTGATGTTAGCATATATGGAGCTGGAGTCTGTTTGAGTTACAGCCCCCAACACATGTGCGTCTAATGTGAAAATACCCAGACCTGAATGTCAAGGCCCAAATCTCCAATCCTCTCAACTCAAACGTGGCATCTCTTCCTTCACACCCCACTCATGCCCACTCCTTCTTCTTCATTCCTTAATCTAATGACATCCCTCCATCATTTTCAAATGCGAACTTTATTTTTCAATTACCGTTTGCATTTCATATCATTTTGTGCTCATTTCAGGTATACAGCATCGTGGTTATAAAGTGATCCCACCAATATCTTCAGTACTCACCTGGCACTGCACACAGTTATTGCAATATTATTGACAACATGCCCTATGCGGCACTTTCATTTCTTGTGGCTACCAATTTGTAGTTCTTAATCCATTCGCCTTTTAACCCAATCCTCTCACCTCATCTCTCTGGCAACCATCAGTCTGCTCTCTCTATCTTCTGAGTATGTTCCAATTTTGTTTGTTCATTTATTTTGTTCCTTGGATTCCACATCTAAGTGAAATCAGATGGAATTTGTTTTTTCTCGGACTGACTTATTTTAGCATAATACCTTCTAGGTCCATTCATGCTATCACACATGGCAAGATTATATTCTTCTTATGACCAAGTAATATTCCATTTATATGTATCCAGAAGTGGGATTTATGAGTCATTTGGTAGTTCTATTTTTATTTTTTGAGGATATCCAGATGGTTTTCGCTCCAACTTGCATTCTCATCCACAATATATGAGGGTCCCTTTCTCCACCCCCTCTCTACACTAGTTTGCTTCTGTTTGTTCCATTTCTCTTGTCTGGAAAGCCTTTGGGGTCCCTCTCTACCCATAAATCCAAACGCTACACATTCTTAAGGTCTCTGCTCCTTAACCACTCCAACCCAAAGTGACCTTCCTCTCTTTTCTGAAATTCTAGAGCAATCTGACTGTCTGGCTTGACCAGCCTAGTTACTGCTGTATAACCTAGCATAGTGCCCGACTAACAGAAGACACTCAGTAGGGGTTTTATTGAGTGCTGACTGAGTGTATTAAGATCTTGGTGGAACCTGTGGAAATGTATTGCTCTGCTCTCAAGGAGAATTCTGAGCCTAGTGAAGGAATCAGATAGGCAAAGTCATGGTTATTCAGAAAAATGTTCACAGAAACAAACCACGCCATAGGGCTGTTGGTTTGGCACTTAGGTTTGGGTTTGGATTTAGGTTTGATTTTAGGGTTTTGTTTGAATCTTTCCTATACACCTGTGCCATCTTCCCCAAATATTCTCCTCACAGGCACCACCCACCACCCATCTTGTACACAAACACAAATGGTTTGCTTGGTTTCTCCATATCAAGTCATCTTTACTTCAAAGAGGAAAGTAGCAAAGAATGTGAATAGAGGAAAATGTGTCTTAGAAGAAGCTTCACCTAAACTAGGACAACTTGGGGGCTTAATTAAGACTGCAAGGTTAGCCCCAGCCGGTTTGGCTCAGTGGATAGAGCATTGGCCTGTGGACCAAAGGGTTCCAGGTTTGATTCTGGTCAAGGGCATGTACCTGGGTTGCAGGCTCCTCCCCAGCCTGGGCTCTGGTCGGGGTTCGTGCCGAAGGCAACCAATTAACGTGTTTCCCTCACATCAATGTTTTTCTCCGTCTTTCCCTCTCTCTTCCACTCTCCCTAAAAATCAATGGAAAAATATCAAAAACTACAAGGTTAAAAAAAGAAACTAAGAAAAAAACCCAAATAAAGGAATAGGGCTCCCAAGGGCAAACTGGAAAGGGAAGTTGGGAGAGAATGAATAATAATGCTGGGGTCCAGTTAAGAATGGAAATAATTAATGCTCATAGCGTCAGGTCACATAGTACTGGACACCTAATACATTTCATTTCAGACGGAGTCATTTTTCTACACGTGGAAGGCTGTAATGAGAAGAACCAAAACAAGTTTTGTCAGAAAATATCCATTTAGTCACTAGAAGAGCATGACCCAATCATTTTCTTCTTTTAATGACACAAAAGCCAGAGTATCTATACAAACAGGTTTAAGCATCCCAGTGAGACCAACTGCAACAAATAAGTGAGTTCTATTGCTTGGTCCAGAACCATTATAAAGGAGGGAGGGAATGAACAGGGAAAAGAGGAGAAAAAGAGGAAAGAAGAAGGCAGCGAGAGGAGGAAGGTCTGCGTTCCGATCTGACTGCAAGATCCACCCAGGAGTCATGTCTTCCTTTTCACCTCACTTCCTCTCCTAAGCTCTGCTCTTAGGCACTCAGCAAAGATACGACCCAACTTACCTTTTTTAAGTTTATGGAAAACAGAATTACGTAGAAAACACAACCTAAAGGAAAAATCCTAAAATCTTAAGAACCATTGAGTGAATGGCCTTCCCTTCATTTTCTTCACACTGCGGAAAACAGTATGCCTGTCTTAATGAGATTACTTCGTCATCTGTCCTGACAGGTCTGGCATTCGGAAAGCCCTGTATCACAAGCATGGATTCATTCTCTCTTCCTGTGAGACATAAGAGATGTTTTTCTTCAGATGGAAAACAATACTATTCTATCTTCATTACTTGTCTGGGACATGACAGAAGTAGCCTTATAAGGATGAGGAGGGAGGCCAATAAGAGGGGCCAAGGTCTTCTTTCTGCCAAAACTCTTAAACCCAGAAGATTGATTAAAGTGAACATCAGAGATAGAATAGAGAGGCGGGGGAAGTCAAAAAAACTTCAGCATTATGTATGGAAAAAGGAAGGGAACACCCCTATCCACTTGGCCTCAATAATGGTGGAAGGACTTTGCCTGGCTAAGAATAGATGTTGATTGTGTATCTGTTGGATGGATTAATGGATGGATGAATGGATGGACAGATGGGAAAATGGACAGGTGGGCAGGTGGACAAATGGAGAGGTAGACAAATGGAAGGATGCATATTCAGATGAATGGATGCTTGAATATGAGGGATGGATGGGTTTATGGAAGGCTGGTCTGTGGGAATTATACCTCTATGCCCTCAAAGAGTCACCTTCCTAATTCACTACCCAGCCTCTAGTCACAGGGATACAAATGCTAAAGAAATTATTTCCAAAAACTTCTTATTCTGCGACAGAACACTACTACTTTAATTACCTTTAGATGTTTATTTTTTAATATATGTATTATAATTAGTGCCATAATAATTTTTATTGCCTTTGACTCATCCCACATGTAAAATGTATCCCACTTATTTCCTCAAAAGAAGGCATTTCCGGATCCCCAGACTGAGATGTCATAATGTGATTAAATATCTTCTCGGTGGCTATGGGTATGGTGCTCATTTCCTCTATTTAGTTGCAAGCTCTGTGAAAGACAGACGGTCTCTGTCTTGTGTGTTCCCTGCTAGATCCTTAGAGCTTCTTTAGTTCAGTACCTGCAGTATGGTAGGTGCTCAGTGGGTATATGATGAATGAATTAATAAGTGATCACATGACAGGTCATATCTCAGAACCTCCCGCTCATGCCTCCTTGCTGTGACTTCTGAGGATGCCACCCCCAGATGGCATCCATGCGTTCCTCATGGGAAAGTCCAGTTGTCTGTCCCCGCCTCTTCCCCTCCTCCACCTGTCTGCACGCCTACCACACTGACGCTCCCTTGGCTCTCCTCGCCTGGACTTTGCAGCCCTACATTCCCTCATTCCTTTCCTCTCTCTCTCGGCACCCTTTTGTGTTGCCTTCTAAGACTGTCTTCCTCTTAGTGTCTACTTCACCCACATCCAGAGACGTGCAAAACCTTGGCCCTGCGCTCTGTTTTTAACCCAAACTGCATTGAACTGGTGGTTAGACCTTTTCACTTTAATGATCCACCGATCTCTCAAACTCAACTTGTCCAGAAATCTCCTTCCCATCCCTCCTTGGTTTCTCATCCCTGTTGTCTGTTAATGTCGTTAAAATAACCCTGGTTCAAAACTTCGGAGTTACCTTCAGCTATTCCTGGTCTCTCCCCGAATTCTCCCCTTGCCCAGCCCCTCCTTTTCTTCCCACCTTGCTTACTCCTTTTCATGTGCCCTCCCACCCAACCTCCAGACCCTAAGGACCACCTGCCTGTTATCTTTCTAGAACACAATGCAGTACATGTTCCTCTAGCCCAGTAATCGGCAAACTCATTAGTCAACAGACCACTGCTCTAGCCCACTACAACCTACAGTGGCCTTCATTTGCCTAAAACAATCCAAACTCTTCACGTGACCTTACACAACCCCTCGACCCAGTTCCTAAGTGCATGTCATCTTGCCCGCTCCCTCACATGGACTTCTGTCTGGTCTAACCAGAAGAGTCACTGTTTTCACAATTGCTCACCTCGGGCCTTAGCTCACGGGGTCATTCCTGCTTGGATGCCCTTCCTCTCATCCCCGCTCATAAGGAGCAAAACTATACAAAACAAATAAGAACACCTGCCTTCAATTCCAAGGCCAACTCAAATATGACTTCCTCCTGCAGATCCAGAAACCACTGTTTCCTCTGCGTTCCAGCCACAGCCGTGTGCTGCCCTCAGTGTACTCAGAACAGTTTTGATAACACTCTGGGCAAGTCTCATTCCCCACTACTAGCCTGAGTGCTCCTTCGGGGTCCTGGTCATCTTTGTCTCGGCCATGTCACCTATACTGAGCCCTGGCCCATCACCAATGAACTATAAAAAGTTCCTGTTTTGAAAGACCAAGGTTGGCCTGGGTAAGGTTCCCTTCGCCTAGGTCCGTGGTTGGCAAACTGTGGCTCACTAGCCACATGTGGCTCTTCCACAAAATACCATCACCTGGGCGAGTCTATTTTGAAGAAGTGGTGTTAGAAGAAGTTTAAATTTTAAAAATGTGGCTCTCAAAAGAAATTTCAATAGTTGATCTGTTGATATTTGGCTCTGTTGACTAATGAGTTTGCCGAACACTGGCCTAAGTTCTTGAGAGCTGCATCTTTGAGGTTGGAATGGTTCATTCGGGCTTGCCTCTCCCAAGACTTTTACCTCCAAAACTACAAACAGGAAATCCATGGGGAGGAAAAGCTGTGGTTAATAGAAAAGCAAGCTCTCAGCCCAAACCACCAGCTGCCTTGTTAAAATTAACAAGCAGCAAAGTGAAACATGTGGCTTCGGAGTTGGGTTTCTCATTGTTATTATTCTACACACACGCATACATGCAGAGAGAGAGAGACATGGAGAGGGAGAGGGAACGAGGTGGCCAGCAGGGAAGACTGGCGTCTGGAGCACAGAATCAGATGTTCTTTAAAACCCCAAGAAGCAGAATGGGGTGTCATAGTATGACCCACCCAGCTCAGGAGTGTTAAAGCCCCCCCAAATTAAACAAAGCCTCATGGCCAAGGCCAGTCAGGGAAAACACAACTTATACCAGTCTTGGGATTAGACCAGTCTCATATATCTGCTTCCTTTCTCTGCTCGATATGCATTCAAGCCCAAACAAGTGGTTAGCACAGCAGTGAAACATGGGCACTGTGTGGGCACCATGGGTCTGTTTCTTCCAGGGGGTGTCTCTATGTGTCTCTCTGGGGCACATTGGGAGTAAAGGAATAGTACTCCATTCATAAGATGCTTAGCCTTAAATGAGATAATAAAAGTAATTTGTACAAAGCATACTTTAACCTTTCATTTACATTAGGGTTTTTTTTTTTCTTTCTTTTTAATGTGTTCACTATGTCTCAAACACAGTGTAACTTAAATTATGTGTTAACCAATGGTCGTTAGCACCAACTCATTGCCAAAAAGAACCCCCAATTTGAGGTGCAGTAAAGGAGGAAACTTTATTTAATGTAAATAGCTCAGTGGTGTTACAAGGCTGTGAAAATAGCACAGCGAGGCTTAGCAGCCGTGGGCAATGATCTGCTCCCTGTCCATCCACTTTGTGCTGGGCTGGTCTGCTCCCATCTCCTCTGGCAAGACATCTCCAGTGTTTCACCTCAGGCCGGGGGAAACCAGTCTCCAGGGAAAGGGAAACTGGACTCTCTAAACTAGTGGGGGAGCTGGCTTACATGGACAGCAGTCCCTGCCCCTGGTGCCTTCTGGGTCTATCCTTATACCATGAGGACTCCACATCCTCACAGTTTGATTGGCCCAAAAGGCACTGTCCTGATTGGTCAGAATAGAGCCATTCTGATTGGTTGGAGCTGTGCAGCTCTGATTGGACGGGGAAAGCTTCAGTCCTATTGGTTGAAGTCGGATTCCAGAAACTCCTTTGTAAGATCTGCTCAGATGTTCGTATGAGAGGCCCCTGTGCAGGAATGGCTGCTAGGCTCTGTTTTGCTTTGTTGTTATTTAACCCAGTTAACCACTAGGAACATTTCTCAGTAGGTATTTTTTTATTTCCCCCTCTAATAGTTCTCTATTATTGAAATGTGCTCCGAGCACATAAAGGGGGGAAGATAGGAAGCTGTGGACAAAGCAAGACAAGCAGGGGCGGGCCCTGTGCAGTACCTGGAAGCGCCTGGGGCTGAGGTTCCTCAGCAGACGGGGCCCCCACCCCTCTCTCTATCTAGATCGCTTCCTGGGAAACTCCAGTTGCCTCAGTCCCAAGGCAACCCCTATCTGTTAACGCAGGGCCGGCCCCACAAAGAGCCGCTGCCAAATTCCTGTGCCTTAGCGCTCCAACCTGAAAATAGAACATTCTCCCAGTTTGGGCCTGTGAGCGCTTTCAGACTGCGTTCAGCAAGCAAACTCCGCTTTCCCAGTGATGGTTGCACAGCCCCCAGGCACATCCCCAGGAGTTCATTCTCTTCCTCACCATCCTCTCTCCTGTTTCTTTGGCTTTCTGTTGAAGTCAGGGGTGTGCTGTACATTTTTAACAACCTCCTCTCTCGGGAGGAGGTGGGGAGCCTGGGTTTGAGGCAGATGCGATTTTCCACACCATAAATACTCTCACAGGCAGCTGGGAAGAGATACACTCAGTCCGGTGTCGTGATCTCGCGTGAGCCGCACCAGCACCGCGGGGACCCTTGGCATCCCCCTGAATCCCCACAGTTCTTTCTCCAGAGGATATGTCTTCATTGCCCTCTGTCTTCCTGCCTCCTTTATTTCTTTCAGGTCCTTTGAAAATGAATCATCCTTTGGAAGGTGAGTCCCGGTGTCAAGGACTCTAGGTCAGTGGTTCTCAACCTTCCTAATGCCACGTCCCGTCCCGTTAATGCAGTTCCTCGTGTTGTGGTGACCCCCAACCGTAAAATTATTTTTGTTGCTACTAGCAGCAACGATAATTTTACGGTTGGGGGTCACCACAACATGTGACAGGTGAGACTGACAAGGCATTAGGAAGGTTGAGAACCACTGCTCTAGGTCATTCTCCATGCTAGGAGTGTCCAGGGCTGCCACATGTGGCCATTTTTGAGACCATGCAGGGCAAAACTCCACCAGGCACCAGGCACCATTCATAGTGCCTTTACTGTGAACGGTGACCCTGAGATTTGTGCACCGAGCAGCCTGGGTGTGGCTTCACTGGAATGATAAGGCTCTCCTGGGTTAAGGGCAGAACCGAAATCAAAAGCTTCCCAATATTCGCATTTCCAAGTGAATTCTCAGCCTCAGCAACTTCTCAATCTGCTGACAGACCTGAGCCTTCCATCACCAAGTGACTGAGCATAGTCCTGCCTCAGGCCCTCAGCAGGTCCCCTGCATACTCTCTTCTCCAAAGACGCTCTTACTAGTAGACACCCACCCAATGAGTTGCCTCCCTCCCCACCTATTGAATCAATTCATTTATTAATTTCTTAAACGTTTAGAGAAACTATCCTAGGTTCCAAGTGCACTGTACAGAACAAGAAGTTCACAGCCTAGAAGGTGACAGACAAGCCAGCCATTGCGTGTCACATTTGCAGAGTTTGTGCATACCAAGCCGAGGAGTGCCACTACAAGTACGTTTCTGTTTGCTAATAGCTACTGTGTAGAGAGAGCATACGGTGGTTCAGTCTTTGTTAAGAATTTCCTCAATGTTATTTAATCAATGGAGCAAATATTATTAGCCCCCACTTCCGTATAAGGATTTAGACACTTGGAGACACTAATGGACTGGCCTCTAGGTCACGTGGCAAGGGAGTGTAGAGGTTGGTCTGGCTCTACAGCATTTGCTCTTCTGGGCTACACCAGCTTCCTGAATCTCTTGACAGTTAGAAGAGGTGGCTGATGGCTGGGTGAGTTGAGGTCCAAATTGTCCTCTGAATCCTCAGGGGCTGTTCAGCTACAGGCAAGCCAGCTAGGACCCAGAAGAGAGGGTCCAACTAGCCAAGGAACATGTAGTGCCAAGTTTGGGACAAAGCAAGCACCCAGGCCACTACAAGTCACCCCACCCCCTAGATCCCACTCCAGATGCTTCCTTGGAAGTTCTGACTTCAAGGTCATAAATAGTCGTTGAGCACTATTTCTGGAAGCACACGTGACAACCAGCAGAGGTTTTGTTTTCTGGTTCTTAATAGATTCTTAAAGTCAGTGTTTCTTGAATTTAAAGTGGAAAACCTAGAGAAGTCAGTGGAAAAGGGAAGAAGGAAGCAAAGGAAGGGAACATTGCCCTCCTCGAACACTGTTCTTGACTGTCAAGCTAGTTCCTCCAGGATGAGGCAGAAGATGGAATTTGGGGACACGCTGTCCTCAGGAATATCTCAAGAGACTCCAACTAGCATGCCGCTGGCACATCCCCATCTGGGACACCCACCTGGCTGGGCTGCCCTCCGTCTGACCCTGTTTGTCTTATTCTCTTCAAGGAGCCCTGGACAAGGAAGAGATGGTTAGAAATCACTTCTTTTCAGAGCTTGGGAGGCTGATGTTGGTTGGGGAGCTAGGAACGAGGAGCTGGTATATTTCCAACTCTCCCCTTGCTTCAGTTGGTTTCTAAATCTAGTGGTGAGATTTCCCAGTTGTTGAGATGCCTCAGTTCACCAGGCCTGAACCTGATCATGAGCCCAGTTCTATTGGCTCACATCTGGAGCTCCAGAACCTTCCCCTTGTCCTAGCGGAAGACTATAGGAGGACCTGTCCCTCACAAGAGGCTCATTTGAAGATTACAGGTGATTTTCTCACGAGAAGAACATCTTTCTCTTTTTAGAACCCAGAGCCCAACTCCCAGATATGCCCTCCCCATGCTTTTGTATGCTATTCTCACTTATTTTTGTTTCATCTCAATGTTCTTTTCTTTTTTCTAATCAGCTATGGTCTGAAATTCATTCGGAGGTCATTTCCCAGGAGGCAGAGCTAGGAATCCAACAGTGCTGAGGGAAGAGTGTCTGAAGACTTGGGGTTCTATAGCAAGTGGTGTTTTGAGTTGAAGTTGGTTCCCCTTCAATATATAGCATAGAGAGATCTAGAGCAGGCAGCCCAGGATTTTCAAACTAGAATGTGACAGGTGAGACTGACAGGGCAGTATGGGGGAATCCAGAACTGTCCCTGAAGAGCAGAGGAGCATCAGGAGAAAGCCTTCTCCAATCACCCCAAAATAGGTATAAGGATTATCAGACCAGAGGGACAGGTCTCACCCTGTCACTAACTGCTGGTGTGACTCTTTGCAAGTTACTTCTTCTTTTTTTTTTTTAATGGTTCTTTTAGTTTAGTTTAGTTTAAAGTATTACACATACTAGTACCATATATTTCCTTTTTCTTCCTTTCTAGCAGGGTCACCTAAGACCATCAGAAAACACAGATATTTACATTACAATTCATAACAGTAGCAAAATGACATTTATGAAGTAGCAACAAAAATAATTTTATGGTTGGGAGTCACCACGACATGAGGAACTGTGTTAAAGGTCCTGCATTAGAAAGATTGTGAACCACTGGCCTAGATTATCTATAACACCTCTTCCAGCTCTGAAATGTGATGTTTCTAACTGTCACTTGGAGCCGCGAAGCCTTTTCATTCTTTTATTTCTGTCAGAGCCCTCAGTTCAATTCTACCAAGAGCAGGAACGCCATCTTCATGGTGTACTCTGTAAATGTGCTGTATTTGCAAATGTATGTTAATGTATGCCTCAGGATGACTCCTCTCTACAGGCAATTATTTCACACCTACTCCCAGGGCCCTGTGCTGGGCCATATGGAGACACAGACATGAGGAAAAAACAAACAAACAAACAAACAAGAAAGCTGTCTTTCAGAGAGCTCAATCCAGTGAGAGAGATAAGAACAATAGTCTCAATGATGACTCTGAGCAACTGACATAAGCCAGACTGTTCTTGGTTTATAAAGGAGATACCAAGAAGGTCCAGATGAAACAGGAGGAGCCTCAGAGGGGTATGCAAAGGAATTAGGAGAGAAGTATGGTCCAGTCAAGCTCTCAATTTATGGATGTGGCTTGGACGTTAGGAAAGGACACAGAGGCAGGGGGGGCAGCAAGAGCAAGAGGCATTCTAAAGTATCCAAGAGTATTGAGAGAATCTGGATGAGGATAAGGGGCAGGAGAGGGAGACTGCTAAAAGGCTGGGAAGGCAAGTACAGTGGTACCTCGAGATATGAGTGCCCTAACATATGAGATTTTTGAGATACGAGCCGTCGAGGGAGCGATTTTTGCTTTGAAATACGAGCAACATTTGAGATAGGAGTAATCGTACGGATCGGCTGGCTGCACACGACCCACCAGTTTACCTTGACTCGTCTCATAGTTTCCCACGCCTCAAGGTTACGGAATGAATTAAACTCGTATCTCGAGGTACCACTGTAGAACAAATATTGGAAGGCCTTACCACACTGGAAAGAATGAATTGTTTTCAAATGACACTGATACTGAACCAGCTCACTGCTCTCCCCTTTCTGCCTCCCCTGATAAGGTCCCAAACCATACATGTCCCAGGACAGGATGAGCCCAGCTATGAAGCCCTGTGCTCAGTATTGGCCTCAAGGCCAAAGAGTGGCCAGATCCAACCAGAGTGTCACCCAACACACATTTGGCATTTCACATGAAACCTCCAGATAATGGAAAGCCAAAGAAATGACACCCCAGAACTCTCCTCCATGGGGACTGTGAGCCAGATCATCCCATTCAAAGGTGGTCTCCGTGTAAGACTGAAAAGCCAACCAAACCACAGGGAGTCGTATTCAGGTGAGGACTCAGCTGCTCTCGGGGCCTCATTTTTGGGGTGATGCCTGGATGCTGGATCCTGGCTTGTCCATCTTGGCACATCACAGATGCACCACTGGGACCCGGATGCTCCCCCGTCCATCCCACCCCCAAGTGACAGATCAGTTTCCTACTGAGCCAGATCCGGCCCAAGGGAGGAACAGCCATGGGGCAGCTGGTCAGAGCTCCTTCTACAGAGGCCTCTCTCCCACATGCACTGAGCACACTTATCTCCAAGAGTGATTAGGAACTGAAACAGCTTCCTTCCCTATTAGCTGCAAACTGGCCGATTTGGCCTATGAGACGCCCCAGATCCAGGAAACCCAGGGCTCAGCTGACAGCTCAATTAGAGTGGATAGACTCCTCCACCCTCCGCTTCCTCCTTCTGCCTTTATTGGTTTTGGCAACAGAGTAGGGGGGAGGGGGGAACCTTGAGGTCGAACTTGTTGAAAGTGCAAGGGAGAGAAAATTGTTCTCATCTGAATAAATAGAGGCAGCTGCTGCCAGAGGGTGAAATCCACCCACGGTGAGTTACCCTGGACAAGCCAGCATGGCGTTGGGCTGCGATGGGCACTGGAACGCAGGCCTGTGCTATCTGGAAGATTCTGACGATGGCTGCCAAGTAGATGCTGTGTGGCCCATCCTCTTGGTTTTGGATTGGCTTAAGGGACAGGAAGGGTTGGGTGCAGGAGGAGAGATCTTGAATATCATTTGTTTTGTGGGTGTTCACCCTCCTTCCCTGTCAATGAGGAAGGGGAGTGGGACGGTGGGGGTTCTGCCACCACAGAACCCACAGTTCACAGGTGTTGCCTTGAACCCCTTAGCTGGTGGTGGGATCTCTGACCAGAAGCCGATGCAGTGAGCTGGTACCATGGGTGTTCCTGGTAATCTGACATCCTGACAACACACCCTAGCTTCTCTGAGGAAGTCGCCCAACCCTATCAAATGGCTCAAGAAATAGAAACACAAGAACAGAGATGAAGGAAGGAATGGAATGTGAGAGCAAGGAGAAATGCAAGGATCCCTGTGGTATGCTGGAAAGACCATGAGAACTGTATATGGACATGGGGTTCTGGTCCCTGCTCCTTCTACACCAGCTAAGTGACTTCAGGCGAGGCTCTAACTCTCAGCTCTAAAGAAGATGGACAACATATCATCTGAGGTCCCTTCAAACTCCCAACTAACACGTGCTAAAACCAAAACCCAAGGACCAGACCTCTTTCCTCAGTACTTCAACTCTGACATAGTCACTAAAAAGAACACCATCCTGACCACCACTTCCTGGCATCTGCTCCCAGCCCAGCCTCCTGGACTTCTCTGCTCCATGAATCACAAACAAAAATGGAGAAAATTCTTCTCATTCTAAGACCTAGAGATGCTGCCACACATGTTCAATGGAAGCAGCCAAATCATAAAATGATTTCCCTGCTGTAGTGGAGATTTAGTGTGAGAAATGAAGACTCAGACAGCAGCGTGTCTGTTTCAAACAGTGCAGACCACGGACACACAGCGGTAGAAGCATCCCTTGCACTGAAACATCTCCAAGGAAGAAAAGGGCCTGCTGTGCGCTAATGTTTTTCCCAGCAAGCCAGCCCTATGCCATAATCATAATTCCTTGCGTTTCTGTGGTGTCTGACCATTTCCAAGGCACAGCACATATTCCAATTCACTGAGTCCTCACCACCTCCAACTAAGGGAGGTGCCATCAGCCTCCCTATGCACATGAGAAAACCGAGGTGCTCAGAGCAAGAGTGCCCTGGGCTTCTACATAGCACGTGGTCATCTCCCACAGGGATCATCTTGGGGGTGGGTAGAAAAAAAGCAAAAACAGAAGACATAGTAATACAGAGGACCAGGAAGGAGACTTGGGTTCCATTTCAGGATGGATTTTATATCCCTAGTTCTCAACATCTCTTCCTTCTTCCCCAGCTTCTCAACATACATCAAAAATGTCAGAGCTTTCCTGGTCAGGATATAAAAGAAGCTGCAGACTAACAATAAATTTCATAAAACAGTTAAAAAGGAACTTAGGGATCATCTAACCTACCCTGTCATTTTACAGATAGGGGACTCCGGAGCCCAGAGAAATAATGTAACCTGCCAAAGGTCACACAGCTAGCTAGTAACAGAGCAAGTTAGGGGGTGAGTTAAAATGCCTGACCAGTAGGAATGACCCGAGAAGGACCTGGGAAGGTCCAAACGCAGCCAGACCTCTGTTTCCTCCTCCCCTTCTCTCTCGAAGTCGCACCCCCAGTCCCACATGCTCCACATCAAAGTTGGAAGCTGAGCCAGCAAGCCTTCCTCTCATATGGAATGACTCTGACATTCATGTCCAAGGCACTAATTCCAACGGGAAACCTCCTGCCAATCCAAACAGAACAGGCGTTTTTTCCCCCCTTTGTTTACAGAGCCACACTCCGGAGGCCTAAGCTCAGCTGACATAGCGATAGGGCTGGGCCTGAGCAAAAGCTTCCTCTGGAGCTTCGAGAAGCTCCCTGCAACTGGGGCGTTCTCTCTGAATTGTCGAGTCTCTTCCACCTCTCTAGAGTTTTACTCATCCCTTCATTCATTTAATGCTTATGGGTCTACTCCTTGTCAACCTTTGTGCTAGAAGCAAGATCCGCAAACGTGGGTGAGACAGAAAGCCACTTTCAGTGAGTCTTCATTCTCGCTGGGAAGCATTTCACAGCTACATCTTCCAGGCAACGTCTATGAGTCTGAGGGAATTGATTATGAAAACCAGAGCAATGGCATTCCAGTCTTGAGGGTCAATATGACCTGGAATCTCCAACTCAGGGACCCAAAACAATCACTCTGTTAGGACAGGGAATTTGTTCACTCACATGGGGGAGAATTTAAGGAGGAGGCGCGTCTAAAAGAACAAAGATCTAGTTAGATGGAGCCTAGAACCTTAGGGGGCAAAGGTAGGGAATGAAAACGAGTATCTGGAAGTTAGTATCTGGAGACTAGTATATTTGAAAAGCTCGTTGTGTTTCTCTTACATCTGGCAAGCTATACGAGTTACCGCATTTCACCCACCCTATGGTCAGGTAAAGTAGATGTTATTCCCATTTCATAGATGAGGAAACTGATGCTCAAAGAGACTAAGTGATCTATTCATGATCACAGCACTCAGTCCCAGGCCTGTGTGACTCCAAAGCTCATGCTCATGTTACTGCACTGTGCTCGGAGAGGAGCTGAGAGGAAGCTCTGGTGTCATGAGACCAGACTAAAAAACAAAAGATAGTCAGGTTACAGAATCTTATAGAAATGTTTTCAGTTTAAACAGTCATTTGTTCACAGTATTTTTTTAGTGACTATAAAACTGAGATTGTCTTATCACCATCATCACCATCATTGTCATAACATCACTATCACCATCCCATTATCATCACCATTACTGCCATACCACCACTATCACTGTATCACTGTCACCATCATCATTACTATCATCATCACCACCAGTCATCACTATCACCATCATCATCATCACTGTCATCACCATCAGCATCACCATCACGACTCTGAGGAACACTCCATGTAATGAATAATAACCATGTGCAAGACCCTGAGCTAAGTTATCGTCCCACTTAATTCTCTAATGGATTTTTACTTGCACCATGATTGTCCTCATATTACAGACAAGGAAATAACACACAGGAAAAAAACCATTCAAATCACACAACTATTAAGAGGCAGGCTGAGACGCCAGCCCAGGTGGTCTGACCCTGATCCCATCGTCTCAAACACACGGTTTATTCTTTGAGATTCCATCTGCAGGGAAGTGGGGGGAGAGCAGGAGTAACCTTGTAGATATCACAGAGAACAGAAGGCCAAGTATATAAATTAGAAAAACTATTGATTTGCCAAGACCATGCAATATTCTGAAGTAATAATCATGGAGGGAGAGGACAGATACTACATGGACTTCAGTCTGAGGGGATTTATGGAGGGAATAGAGTTTCAGGAGCTGGCAGATGGTAGAAGGACAAAGCCCAATGGGCAGTGGGAATCCAGGTCTGTGCGTGCCTAGGGAAATCACACACAACCTCAAGTTCATGGCTCTGGTAGATCCAACCCTGGACCCAATGCGGGCCCAATTGGCACCTCCCTACAGAGTCCCACGGTCCCTCCCAAGTGATGGAGACCAGACGCCGTATCCTTCACAGGAGGAAATGTATCTTGGAATATGATCTCTCGATCGAGTACATGTTGCTGCTTTTATAGGTTGTGAGTGGAGTTCCACAAGACTCTTTCTCCCTTCCCTCCCCCTCCTGCCTCATCCATTCCCAGCTGGCTGTTCTTTCATAAATCACCAGCCCAACGGAGCCAAGTTCTGCTTCCCACTTTTTCAGTCCGAGGGCATTTATTCCTGCCGATAAACTGGATTCAGACGGCTTCACAAACCCCCAACTGCGGCCAAGCTTATGAAGGTGAAATATCCACTGAGCTCTGTTCTGTCAAGGAGAAGAATGTACAGTACAGGCTCACACTGGCGTATTTCCCACACGTTACTGTCCAAGGGAGAATTACTGTTGTCAGGGGCTGCAGCTATGTCTGAGGGTTGGCTAGAGATAAAGATCTGGATTATTACGCCGGTGCTTTCCACCCAACTCCCAGACAGGGAAGGCAGCCCTGCAGGCCTCTACTGCAGCCTGCGGGTTCACCTTAAGGAATCAGGCCCTGTGACCAACCTCAGACGTCATTCTGGCCAGCGCACGACCAGATCAAGACTGTAAAACTGGCCAGGCTCGCCCTAACTGGTTTGGCTCAGTGGATAGAGTGTTGGCCTGTGGACTGAAAGGTCCCGGGTTTGAATCTGGTCAAGGGCACATGCCTGGGTTTGCAAGCTTGATTCCCAATAAGGGGAGTGCAGGAGGCAGCTGATCAATCAATGATTCTCTCATCATTGATGTTTCTACCTCTCTCTCCCTCTCTGAAATTGATAAAAATATATATACCATATTTTTCGGCGTATAAGACGACTGGCTGTATAAGACGACCCCCAACTTTTCCAGTTAAAATATAAAGTTGGGATATACCTGCCCTATAAGATGACACCTGGCATATAAGATGACCCCTGACTTTTGAGAAGATTGTCCTGGGTTAAAAAGTCGTCTTATATGCCGGAAAATACAATATATATTTTTTTAAAAAATAGCCATGCTCTTCAGTGCCTCTGCAAAGATTCTGGGGGATGTCTGGCCCCCTTCATGCCTTTGTACAAGTTGGGGCAGGCCCGGGGGTCATGGCCCAGAGCCCAGGCAACCCCCCCAGTCTCTGTCACTTCTCTCCTCTTGCGGGATCCTGGCCAAATCTTGCTATGGAATCTGTGCAAGACACCAGGAAATGGCACTCGCCAGTGGAATGTGCAAGACTGAAACATAGAACTGGTTTGGTTCCTGGGGCAGGAGGGGAACCGGCCATTAACGCCCCCCTTTCCTCAGAAGCTGCACGCTGCCTGCAAACAGCCAACACAGCTTGCACATGAGCACTGAGGTCTGCCCACGCCACTCCGAGGACCCCGGGGTTAGAGAGACGCAAAGTGGGGGCCCAGGAGGTCTCCTGCCCAAGACCACACACCGCAGGGGCTCCATTCTCAACCCTGCTACTCTGACCCACACTTTCCTCAGGCACAGAGGGCCTCTGTGGTTGCTGGAGGGCAGGTGAAGGGCACAGGAGAAGCCAGGGCACCCAGGCCATGCGTATGCCCCTTGCCATCCATGCCACATTTCTCTCAGTGCGTGGCGACCCTCACAAGCAGAAGAGAGAGAGTAACTTTCAGAGCAAAATGCAGGAATGTCAGCCTGACAGCAAGCAGTTGTCAGAAGCAATGAGCCCAGAGGGGGACAGGCAGAGTCAGGCACAGGCTTTGTCACCAGGCCAATGAGGAGCATCCCCCACCTCTACTGCTAGCCAGCTTCGTGGCCCTTAAAAGTGACCTGCTTGCCAAAACCGGTTTGACTCAGAGGAGAGAGTGTTGGCCTGCGGACTAAAGGGTCCTAGGTTTGATTCCGGTCAAAGGCATGTATCCTGGTTGCAGGCACATCCCCTGTAGGTGGCGTGCAGGAGGTGGCTCATTGATGTCTCTCTCTCTCATTGATGTTTCTAACTCTCCCTCTCCCTTCCTCTCTGTAAAAAAATCGATAAAATATATATATTTTTAAAAAGTGACCTGCTCTCTCTGAAACTCAGTCTCTGCACCTGTAAAAGCATCAGCTCCAAGAGAGCCTACCTGGCAGTGTGGTGAGGATAACAGAAACAACGTGGTGGTCAGCGTGGCTGGTGCCCAGCGCTTTCTCCCTCTGCTCTGGGGCTTCTTGTGAGAAGAAAACCTTCTCTCTCGTTTTTCATGAGAGGGTGCTTTCCTGGGTCCATGACCCCCAGCGCGATTAAGACGTCTTATGGTTTGTCTGCGCTTAGCAGCCACGGCTTTACTTTGGAAAAGGGAAGACAGAGAGTGAATGCTTTTCTTCCCTTACTCCACGTGCTCCACAGACACTCTGTCTAAAGGGAGTGAAACCCCAAGTCCTGCCCGCCCCTTAGCTACCAAGACCCAGGACCAGCCTGTCCTGAGCCTGCACGAGAGCTGCTAGGATTTCATGGTAGAGAGAGCACTGGAGGCTGAGTCTCTGCACAGCCCTGCAAGCCTCCCTGCACTCTTCTTTTCTTTTTCTTTTTTTAATATATCTTTTATTGATTTTTTACAGAGAGGAAAGGAGAGGGATAGAGAGTTAGAAACATCGATGAGAGAGAAACTTCGATCAGCCGCCTCCTACATGCCCCCTACTGGGGACGTGCCCGAAACCAGGATACATGCCCTTGACCGGAATCGAACCTGGGACCTTCCAGTCCGCAGGCCAACGCTCTATCCACTGAGCCAAACCGGTTTGGGCTGTTTTCTCTTCTTTAAAACAGAGACCACAGCCCAGCCAGCGTGGTTTAGCAATTAAGTGTTGACCTATGAACCAGCAGGTCATGGTTCAATTCTTGGTCAGGACACATGCTGAGTTGTGGGCTCGATCCCCAGTGTGGAGCATGCAGGAGGCAGCCAATCGATGATTCTCACTCATCGATGTTTCTATATCTCTCTCCCTTCCTCTCTGAAATCAATAAAAATATATTAAAAGTATACTAATAACAATAATAAAAAATAAAATAAAATGGGGACCACTTTCCTCACTGGCTTGTAGTAAGAATACAGGTAAGAATTAAGAGTTTCATGGTTCAGAGGAGATTTTTGCAAACAAGTTTCACTGATGAAAATGTAAAAAAAAAACGAACTGAAAACACTGCCCACTTCCCAGCCAGCCTGGACCCTGGTCTGTAACCCAGCCACCCCACCCCTGGCTACCTTCCCGAAGCCTAGGAAGGGAAGGAATTTCTCTCCTCTTATCTCATAAGCGGATCCAGATGTGGGGAGCGCTTGGGGTTGACTGCACGTGTGCACCCTGCTCCTCCCGTTCCATCTCCGGCCCCCGGGGGGACCAGCCCTCTGCCTGGCTTCAGAGCTGAATGCATGGCAGCTGTGAGACTCCAGCTCAAAGGCGAGAGCCCACCCGTCAGCTCCCATCAGCCTCTCTGACAGCGAGGAGATGCCAGGATGGCAACAGGCATCAGGGCCGGGGCGATGGCCAAACGGCTGCGCTCAGAGTTTCTGTCCAAACCCACTCACCCGGCGCCCATCTTCCTGGGATGGTCAGAGTACCGCATCCAGGCCTGGACCTGAGCATCATGTCCGCACAGATCAGAAACCACCCGGCCTGGGGCCACTCTGGGTGGAGTCAGGTTGCTAGGGAGAAGAAGCAACAGAGAACTTGCAGCCGGAGACCTGAGCCCTTATCTTTGCCTTTGTCCTCTCCTCTCTGTAATTCTTTCCACGCTCACTGTCACCTTCTTGGACATACGCATTCTCTGGGTCTCTTCATGTATTCATGTGTTTCTCTCTCTTTCCTCCTCTCTCTCTCTCTCCCTTTCTCTTTCTCTCTTTTTCTTCCTCTTCCTCCATCCCCACCATCCAGTGATTCTCAACCTTCCTAATGCTGCGACCCTTTAGTACAGTTCCTCATGCTGTGGTGATCCCCAACCATAAAACTATTTTCGTTGCTACTTCATAACTGTAACTTTGCTACTGTTAATGAATCGTAATGTAAATATCTGTGGTTTCCGGTGGTCTTAAGCTCTACAGCAGCAGTTCTCAACCTGTGTGTCGCGATCCCTTTCACAGGGGTCACCTAAGACCACCGGAAACCACAGATATTTACATTACGATTCATTAACAGTAGCAAAATTACAGTTATGAAGTAGCAATGAAAATAGTTTTATGGTTGGGGGTCACCACAGCATGAGGAGCTGTATTAAAGGGTCGAAGCATTAGGAAGGTTGAGAACCACTGCCACCATCTCTCCCTCTCATCTCCCTCCTCCCCCCCCCTCCTTTGTCTCTCCTTACTCCGACCTTTTTGACTTTCTGAGCTTTCGGAGTAACTGTCCTAGAGCAACCGCAAGGCCTCGCCACCCCTCCTTTTCTGGGGAAATCCAGCCTCTTGCTGGGGGTGCCATTCACTGGAAGGGCAGCTGGGGTGAATGTGCCTCATTCATCAGCGCAAGGGACTCAGGGCACATCCAGCTGAGGGTGGGCTTCTGGGCCTTTCCTCCTCGGTCGCTTCCCACTCTCCTCCGCCTCCTTTGAAGGTAAAGGAGCGAGTGCTTGGGAAAAAGGGAAGAAAGGATGTGGACTGTTTGCTGCTGATTCCTACTCACAATCCGTTTCCTCTTATTTTAGAGTGGAACAGGGTCTCGATGGTCAAGCAGTCCAAGAAGGAACATGGTGACAGATGTGCCCAAGAAGAAAAAGCTCTGTCTCATGGCAGAGGGCGTTACTGTTTTTGGATGTGTTCCGCCAGAGGGCAGATGACAACGTGCGTTGCTGAAGAGAACAAAGCATCAGATGGAGATCAGGAGAGGATTGCTCTAGGTAACCTTTCACCTGCACCGTCCTCCTACCCCTGAGTGTCCATGGGGGGTAGGCCCTCAATGAGGGGTGTTGCTGTTAGACCTCAGAGGTCTGGGGTCAGTGTCCCCATGGCCCCTAGTTCATCTGTCCCCAGGGGAAGGGACACTTCTCCACCGGGAGTTTCCCTCCCTGCCACCTTCCCCCAAACACCTCTGCTTTTTCTGGCCAATCCAGCTCTTTTCTTCTACCTAATGCCCACTGGGCCTGGGGTAGGAGCAGGAACAATGCTTTGTAGGGTATTTTGTTTCTTCATTCTTTGCCTTTTTGTTCTGTGGCAGAATTTTCGGATCCATTATCTCATTCTTCTCAAGAAACTGGCTGAGTAATTTGAAGGTGCGGATGCTGCCAGCCCTGAAAATGAGGACAAATCCCTCAGCGATGGAGCTAGAAAGTCTGCTGCCAGAGCGAGGAAGCCAGCCAGAGATGCTGAGCCGGGCGCTGGCACAGCCGTGTGCCAGGGATGGAGGAGCGGAGAGGAAGACGGCACCGAGCACGTTGCCAGAGCAGGGTGGTCCGGGGTTTCTGCTTGCGTGGCTCTGCATCAATGGCCTGAGACCCCAGCAAAGCTCCCACGAGGGTTCCCTCGGCCTTTTGTCAGCTGGAAAATAAATCCTTCACCACCCCTCCTCCCTCGACGCCCCTGGCCCGCCCCGCCCCGCAGAGCAGAGTGTCCTGAAGCTGCATTTACTGTCAGGGGAAAGGGGAAGGCGCATCTGGCGGGAGTGGCTCCCTTCCTCTCCGCTGCCACGGCTGCTTCCTCCACTCGGACCCAAGTCAGGGCTGCGTGCCCTTGGCCTCAGCCCAGTTAGCAACCAACGCTCAGCAAGCTGGGCTTTCTCCTAACACCATGTGGGGCTGAAGGAAAACACCCCAAAACCACTCACGCCTCGGAGAGTGGTCTATAGTCGGAGTCTTCTCCGTTTGCACTTTCTGTTGATTCCTGGGATCTCAAGGGCCTCGGGGACAGCCGAGGTGTCACTGCTTTGATGGAAAGAGGACGTAGAGGCCGGATTCCAATGCGAAGGCAGTGTTGACAAGGACAGAGGCACAGACTTTGGAGTCAGAGAGGCCCCAGTTCAAAACTTCTACTGCACTGGGGAGATTTGGGGCAGATCGCTCCGCACCCAGAGAGATGATGGTAAGTCTGATAATAAGGCCGACCTCATAGCACAGTGCTAATGGCTCCACGACCGCACATGTGAAACAACACTGCACTTGGCACACAGTAGGTGGTCAGTGAATGGTAGCCTGGCTTGGAGTGGCAAGCACACAATGCAACGTACAGATGATATGCTGTGGAACTGTACCCTGAAACTGGTATGATTTTGTTAACCAGTGTCACCCCAAGAAATTCAAAGCCAGCAGTGTCCCTAATGTGGATGCTATCCCAGGACAGTCCCCCTAAAATGGGAAGGGTGTCTGAGCCTGGCCAGGGCAGAGAGCATGAGTGAGCTGCACAAGCGGGCAACCCCGAGCTCAGGTTGCCCACCATTGTCACGCCAGTCTGCAACTCTACTTGCAGCTCCCACTACCCTGTTTCCCCGAAAGTAAGACATCTCCCAAAAATAAGACCTACTTCCAGTTTTGCCTCTTGCTGTAATATAGGCATCCCCCAAAAATAAGACCTCCCTGATAATAAGGCCTCCCCAAACATAAGGTCTCCCTGAAGCTACCATAAGATGTCTGACTCCTGATTTAAAGAGACCTCGCACTGCCTGAACAGCTCCGGCTGCGCTGCGGCCCATCAGTGAGCTGGTTTGTGATGACAACTACTACCGTAACATAGACAGGTAATAAATGTGTACCGTATTCTTCTTCATGGAAAAATAAGGCATCCCCTGAAAATCAGACCTAGCGCATCTTTGGGAGCAAATATTAATATAAGACACTGTCTTATTTTCAGGGAAACAGGGTATATGGCTGGACGGCCTCCCTTAAAACCAGCTAGAGAGAGAGAGAAAAGCCAGTGGAGAGGATTGCTCTAGGTAACCTCACCACTGGCTTTTTCTTCTTGGGTACATAGATATTGAAATTTTACTATAGGCTGGAAATGGGCCCAAAAAGATATGCACATCCTAATTCCTGGAACCTGTAAATGGTACCTTTTTCTTTCCAGCTTTATTGGTATATAACTGATGAGTAAGGTTGTAATATACTTAAAGTGTTCATCATAAGGAGTGTATACTATATACATTGTGAAATGACCCTCACAATCAACTTACTGAAAACAGCCATCCCCTCCCACCGTAATCATTATTTTGTGTGAGAACACTTGAGATCTATTCTCTTAGCATATTCCAAATATATACTACCATGGTATTAACTATAATCACAGTGCTATACGTTAGATCTTTAAAACGTATTTATCTTATAATTGGAAGTTTGTACCATCTTACTAACCTCTTAGCCTCTGGCAACCACTACTCAGTAAATTAATTCCACGTTATGTGGCATAAAGAGGCATATGATTAAGTTAAGGATCCTGAGATGGGAGGATTATCCTGGATTTCTGGGCCCAAAATGCAATCACAACTGTACTTATGAGAGCATGATGTCCCCAGATAAAGAAGGCCGTGACTCTGCTGGCTCTGAAGATGAAGGAAGGTCCTCCAAGCCAAGGAAGGCAGTGTTGGAAGCTGAAAAAGCTCAGGAGACAGATTCTACTCTGAAGTTTCCAAAAAAAAAAACAACGCATCACTCCAGCACCTTGATGTTCGCCTGGTAAGACTTATTTCAGACCTCTGACGGCCAGGGCAGTAAGAGGACAAATTTGTGGTACTTTGCTCCAGCAGTCAGAGGACCCGAATACAATACCCTGCCCTTACCCTGGCATCCTACCCACCATGTGGTGGGGAAAGCCAGGCCGCTCGAGGAGGCTCATGTAGGGGTTTCGGCTGACAGCCCCAGTTAAGCATCAATCAAAGCCAGACATCGAGTAAGGGACACTTCAGGTAAGTCCAGCCCAGGCTTCTAGGCTTCCCATGGAATGGACACAAGTTTCCAAATTTTTGACCCACAGAAACCAAGGTTGTTGTTTTTGAGTCATCTAATATTTAGCAAGTTTGGGGTGACTTCTTACATAGCAGTATATGACTAACATATTATTGTTAAAATTTGAGCTTAAGGAAACAAAACCTTGGAAACAACCTAAGTGCCCAGTCAAATGGCAGCTGAGTTAATTTGGAGACTCCATATTGTGAAACATACATCCAGTAATAACACATCTGTGACAAATGGTTCATGATAGGAATGTTCCTTTTTTTAGCACACCCTGAAAACACTAACTATATGTGACTCACTTGAAAGCCAGCAATGCTTGCAGGAGTGCTTGTTTCCCGGTATCCTCACTAACCCAGCTTTTCCTTTCGGCCAGTTTCATTGCTAAAACAGTACTTCGTTTTTTTATTTCATATTTTTATTATTGCGAGGTTAAAGACTTACCCAAATGTATATGTAAGTTTTGTGCATTTCTTCTTTAATGAATTGGCTGGTGATGATTTTCCAATCTCTATTGCAGCATTCATTGTTTTTCTTATTTATTTACAAAAATGGTCTGTGTTTAAGCTAGCATTCCTTTGTATTGATATTGCAAATTTTCTCCAGTGTTGTCATTTGCTATTTCTCTTTGTTTCTACTATTCCTCTTGCCTTTTTTAAAAAATACATTTTTATTGATTTCATAGAGGAAGAGAGACAGATAGAAACATCACTGATGAGAGAGAATCATTGATCGGCTGCCTCCTGCACACACCCCACTGGAGATCAAGGTCACAACTTGGGCTTACGCCCTGACCAGGAATTCAACCGTGACCTCCTGGTTTATAGGTCAATGCTCAACCACTGAGCCAAGCCAGCTGAGCGCCTCTTGCCTTTTAATTAAACACAAATGTGAGCACCTGGGTTTGCCAGGAGCTGTGGGAGTAGCAAAGGCAACAGGGCGTGTAGTTCTTTGCACTGAGGCCCCTGGTAGGTAATTGGAAGTGCCAGTCATACGTACATGAATCCCAAGTGAGAAAGCCTTGAAGCAGCATGTAACATGTTTATTTAAAGTAGAATTCCATGATCATACAGATTATGGAAATATTAGGGTAAACAAAATCCAAAATATTTCTTTACCATCGGACATCTCAGAACCTTCAATATGCAGAAGGGTATGGTGGCTCTTCAAGGTGTTGGGCCAGGAGATGTAATGACAATATGTGCCACTCGAGTTTGAACTGGGCTGTGAGAGGCTTTGGCTTGATAAGATAGGAAATTATCAAGAAAGGAGGTCAAGCCTGATAGCACAGATCCTCAGAAAACCATCTAGATCAGTGGTTCTCAACCTTCCTAAGGCTGCGACCCTTGCATACAGTTCCTCATGTGATGGTGACCCCCAACCATGAAATGTTGCTACTGTTATGCATCATGATGTAAATATCTGCATTTTCCGATGGTCTTAGGGGACCCTTGTGAATGGGTCATTCGACCCCCAAAGGGGTCGCGACCCACAGTTTGAGAACAGCTGATTTAGCACATTAAAACAAAGAACAGGGCTATTCCACTCATCTTATTCTCACTGCCTATCTACAGGAGAAGTGATCTGGCCCATGTGGTCTGTGTGCTGGAATCCGTCAGCCCTTATACCCTGTGCCATGGGAGATGCCCAGACGGACATGGGTCCCTGAGAGAGGAGGCCTGCATTCCAATGGCTCTGGGAAAGCTTTTCTTCATGGACACAGCTCTGTGCTCCCTCCCTCCCTTCCATCGAGGTTCAGACGTTGAGTTCTCTGGCACCGTTACCTCTGAAATATTTGCAGAATGCTCTCCCACGGCCCTCCGTTGGTGCCGGGGTCAAGCCAGCAAGCTCTGCCCTTTATTTAGAGTTGACTCATAAATCATCCTCTCCCTTCCCCTTCCACACTCCAGTGCTTCTTTCTGCTCATGGCTGCGGAGACTTCCCAAAGCTTGCTGCCTCCTCTCGTCTCCAGGGAAGGACCTGTTCCCACCGCTGCCCTCTGAGAAGCCCGGGCTGCAAAGCCCTTCTCTCTGAGCTCTGACACCACTTCCCCGTGTCCGAATCAGCCGCAGAGCGAGCTCACCGGATGCCCTGATGTCACCCTCTTGGCTCCAGGGATGTGTATTCCAGGATACAGGGAGCAGGAATGAATGTCCTTATCGTTAGGCATGGGGCAGGGTGTCAGGATGCCTGGGTTGTGTTTCTGGCCCAGCTCACAGGTTGCAGAAGTCACTGACTCTTTACTGCTGGGACATGACTTCCCTAACCACATACTGTCCAGCCCTTGGGCTTCCCATGACAATGTCTAAATAGGCATCCGTCGCTGAGGTCTAAGCACCAGACAGCATCATGAGGGAGCTGACCTTCAGGATGAACTTGAGCATGGCAAATCCCCACCACACGTGGTCATCTCTTTCCTGATGACCCCATTTCTTAGAGATTAATTTTCCCTGATCCTAGAATCCTACCTAGGAAACAGCTATGAAATAACAGAATGAATTAAATACAAAACCCTAAACTCTGAACTGTTCTTCCCCAGAACTAATCCTAACTCACATCTACTCTTTTCCAGAGGCTTGTTAAATTGTCCTGCAAAACTGTACAAAGTAGAAGTCAAGCTTAGATGAAGCCTAGAGTCCAGAGAAACGCAATGGTTTACTCAAAGTCACATACTAAAAGTAGCAGAGCAAGAGTTTCAGAGAATTTATAACCCCAAACTACCCTGACCTTGGAGGGTGCAAGAGAGCATTGACAATCGTACATTTTGGAAGGTGAATGGGAAGCTATTTGACTTGGAGTTTTTTTACCATGTTTCTCTAACCTACTTTGTGGACCTCTTTTTTTATTTTATTTTATTGATTTTTTAGAGAGAGGAAGGGAGAAGGATAGAAAGTCAGAAACATCGATGAGAGAGAGACATCGATCAGCTGCCTCCTGCACGCCCCACAGTGGAGATGTGCCCGCAAGTAAGGTACATGCCCCCGACCGGAATCGAACCTGGGACCTTTCAGTCCGCAGGCTGACATTCTATCCACTGAGCCAAACCAGTCTCGGCTTTGTGGACCTCTTTGCAACCTACTTTTATTTAGTATTATTAGGAGACAAAAACAAAGATAAGTTAAACCATCTTGGCATTTCCCGTGTGCCTAGAATCGTTGTGCTTGGTGCTAGAGAATACTCAATATGGCTGCAAGCCATCTATTAGTTGGTCTGTGTGTTTTGACCTATTTGCCAGATTTGTTCAAGTCCTCTTGGTAAGACTAAACCTTGGTATAAATGACCAAGAGAAGGACAAACCGTAATTACTAAAGATGTCCAAACACAGGAGACAGGTGGGAATCACTGACAGATGGAACAAATGGGAAGGAAGGACAGACTCTGCTCTTTGGCAGCCCTCAGTCGTCTAATGCTGTGGTCTCTGGGTCTCCCCTTGGACATAAGAAGTCCTCGGCACCTGCCCCCATTTGGATGGTTGGCATAAAGACCTTCCGCTCTCCCGGGGAGCAGCACCCTAAGCCTAGAGCCACCCAGCCAGTCTCCAGGGCCATGGCTGTTCCTCACCCCATGGGCTCCTGAATGCACAAGCGTTCCTTTGTTGCCATCACACTGGGGTCTTTTATCCTCCCCAAGAGCTTCTGTCTGCACAGGGCCTGTCCCTCCCTTCCCCAGACTCTTTGATCCTCCTCCCATTTGAAATCTTGCTGGCTTTTCAGCACCCTCGCAGACAATCGGGTTTTTTGCTTTTCAATAACCAAGCTGTTCTCCTTATTTCGCCTCAGTTCTCTTCAACAACTCTGACCAAGAAGAGTTCAAGGGGGCAGACCGCAAGAAAACAACAGAAGCACCGTTGGTGACTGGCTGTGGTGAAGATGGAACACCTTCGACCGGCTCAGAAATGTTGGTTCAGAGAAAGAATGAATGAATGGAGTGCCAAGGGGAAATGACAACAAAAGCTGGAGGAAAGGTATAAGGTGGTTTGGTCCATGGATTTTGGTCAACTGTATTTCCAGAGCATCTTTGACGCCATCCTCTCTCATTTCCTGACTCTCCCGTAGCCCATGAGTTAGGTCTCTCTCGGATTCATCTTTTCCTTTCAATTTCTTTCCTGTAACCTCAGTTCATATTATATCATTGCTGGCCGAGGTCTAGGGCCTTTTTAACTGGTCTCTCTGCTGCTCCTTTTAATGGCTTACAAACCAGCACCAGCTCAATTTTTATGTGGTATCACTCTGACCATGTGTTACTTTCATGTACAAAAACGGTCAAAGGTTTCCAGGGACTGATGTACAAACATCATGTGTCTCTGTGGTCTTTCTGTCTCTCTGTTAGAACCCCCAGGGTGACAGTAACTGGGTAGGCCACTTACATTTTCTGGACCTAATATTCTCAACAGTAAAACGAGGGGATTGAGCCTGATGATCTCTGAAATATTTCCCCATGCTAACGTTTTGTGATCCCAGTGAACTTACCACTTCTGCCAAATGGTTGCTGAGTCACAAATATTCCTTTTTCTGTTCTAACGTTGCCCTTCGGAATACGTCTTTTTCCTACTTAGAATGACCTCTCTCTCCTCCCATCCAAATCACACACATCCTCCATAGCCCTCCAGGACTCGAACCAGCTCTGAAAACTCCCCTGGGCCATCAAGAATGAGATCGCTCCTTCTGCCTCAAAGCCGGTCACATGGATGATATTGTCATACGTGCCCTGTAACTGTTATTACTCCATGTGTACATGCCTTGTTTGTCTGACTACATAGTAAACTCCATGTGCTAAGGTGAGGTGTCTCATACCCTCTGTACTTTTGGACCCTGCAAGCAACCCTCGAATAGGTGATGATGATTTCTGATGGGAAGAACATTGGACCAGTAATCAGGAACTATAGGCTCTGCTCTCCAATGATCTTAAGCATTCCAGATGTGTGGATCTTAGTTTTCTCAGCTGTATAAAATATTTTTTTGTGGTCAGGATACCAGCTCATCTCTGAAAATTTGTTCTAGACCAGACATTTTCTCTTTTTGGGGGAGGGAAGGGGTGGAGGTAATTAAATGTTATTTTTAATTATAGTTGACATACATATTATATTCATTTTAGTGTAGAACATAGTGACTCAACATTATATACATCAAAACCTTACCCGATACCTTACATAGTGATCACTACAGTAAGTCTAAAAACCATCTGTCACTGTACATACCAGTAGTTATTATAATATTATTGACTCTATTCCCTGTGCTGTATGTTATCCCTGTGGCTTATTTTATTGGAATTTTCTCATAAAAGAAGTCCAACTCTTCTCCAAGTCTTGCTTTTTCTCAGATCTTTCCAACGCCTTTTGTATGGCTCTTGGGCTGAATAATAGAAGTGGGTATTTTCAAATAAGATCCCTAACCCTCTCCCCAACTGAGCTACCTCTGAAATAAATTGGAATTCTGTGGCCATGAATGGCTACATGTGGACTTCCAGATTCTCCCATCTGGATGTCTTATTCTCCAGAAGCAAACTAGGTTTCCCCAGGAAAGACTTCTCACTTGAAAATGCTTGTGGCTACCCACAACTTTAATACCAGCATTCTAACAACAGCTATTGAATATAAAGTCCCAGAATATTCGCCTTACAAATAGGTTTTTACACAGATATCAGTATTCGGTTCCTGCTGGTATTTCTACTGACAGAATTATTTCCAGAGCTTTTGGATTTAATTAGATCTGGAAATATGCTGAGAGAGCTTTAAAAATTAAAGACTTACATCTTTTCCAGAAAATGGAAAAAAGCTTGGATGTCACAATGATAGCTTCCACCTGCTAGTGGGACTGTCACAATAATCTGATTCCCAAAGAATTGGTCAACTCAGTTCTCATTCCCTGACTGGGTACCACATATTCACACACATACCACACCTCACCACCACTAGTGGCCTCTTCATCGTGTCATTTCAGCAAGACACTGCACTGTGTCAAGATTTTCTAGACCAGAGTTCCGGTAAAACGTGCTTAACTTCCCCGACCCCCACCCAAATGGACCAATGAAGCTCCAGGAACACAGCGAGGGTCCTAATAAGGCTAAACCACAGAAAGACCCTAATTCAAGTGACCAATCTCTGTCACCCTCATCACTTTCCTAAGCCCCCTAATTATCCTACCCCATAAAACTCATTGTTCCCGCCCGGCTCGCTCTCTCGCCTCGCTGCTGCGCCAGAAAGGCTGAGAGCCAAACCCGGGTTTGAATAAAGACTCTTTGCTTTTGCATCGGAAAAGGCTCCTCAGTGGTGGATTATTGGGGACCCTGAACTCTGGGCAGAACATTACCATCCACTTCCGGAGATGGGAACTGAGGTTTAGGGGAGCTAATAGCCCAATCTTATAAAACAAGTAGCAGGGCCAGGAGTTAGACCCAGCTCTCTGTGGCTTCAAACCCATAGTGTAACCACTCGGAGACACAGTCATACTCATATCTTTTCGGCCTCACAATGAGTCCCAATCCATTTCACTTGTTCAGATATGTACAGAATGGCTATGATCACCCTAAACTTGGCTTAAGGAGTTTCTTCACTATTCCTGGGAATTTATAATAAAACGTTATCCAAGGTTCCCCAAAGCCACGTAGGCATATGAACTTTGATTTTTTTGTTGTTGATTTAGAGCAGTGGTTCTCAACCTTTCTAATGCCTCGTCTCTTTAATACAGTTCCTCATGTTGTGGTGAACCCCAACCATAAAATTATTTTCGTTGCTACTTCACAACTGTAATTTTGCAACTGTTAATAAATCGTAATGTAAATCGCGACCCACAGGTTGAGAACCACTAGCAGGGTTGCCTAAGACCACCGGAAAACATAGATATTTACGTTATGATTCATTAACAGTAGCAAAATTACAGTTATGGAGTAGCAACAAAAGTAATTCTATGGTTGGGGCTCAGTTTACAGTTCAGCCACATGAGGAACTGTATTAAAGGATCTCGGCATTAGAAAGGTTGAGGCTGAAACCGGTTTGGCTCAGTGGATAGAGCGTTGGCCTGCGGACTGAAAGGTCCCAGGTTCGATTCCGGTCAAGGGCATGTACCTTGGTTGCAGGCACATCCCCAATAGGGGGCGTGCAGGAGGCGGCTGATCGATGTCTCTCTCTCATCGGTGTTTCTAACTTTCTATCCCTCTCCCTTCTTCTCTGTGAAAAATCAATAAAAAATATATATATTTTTTAAAAAGGTTGAGAACCACTGATTTAGGGGAAGAACCACCCCACCTCCCTGCCTGATCCCCATGCCAAAGAGGAAGGAGAGCGCCGGCTATCTGGGGTGGGATGAGAAACTGGGCCCGCGCCAGCAGGTTTAAATACCTCTGTCTATTCAGCATCCTGTGAAGTGATAAGGGAAGGCGTGGCTGGGCGGGGGAGCTGAATCATCTCACCAAATGTTCTTTTGTCTGCAGGATGAATGCGGCCATTAATGCTGAGCGGCCTGCCTCTTCCCGGGAACAATGGAGCGCCACTGAGTCCCTTTCAGGCACCTCCTCTGGCTGCCTGACCCAGCCTCGTAATGGAGACTCAAGCTGTGGTCCCCCTCCCTCTTGCCAGGGCAGAGAATGGATCTGGCCCCACAGCCCCTGGCTCTCTGTGGTGCTCTGAGCTAACCTCTGATGAAGAAACCAGAAAACTGGGAATTCAGGAAGAATCTCCTGGTGCAGAATGGACAGTTCTACCCTTTGGATGCCCCACATTAATTTTCACCTGACTGGGGTGATCCCAGATTGAGATTTAAAGCTTACGTCTTCATTTAGGTCTCCTGTGGTGTGAGCTGTGAGGACCTCCAATCAGAGTTTTTAGGGTGACGAGAGCTATCATTGTTGACAGCCAAGTGCACTTGTATTCCTCTTCAGCTATTGTCCCTCACCTCCAAAAGCTCAGAAGTGTGGAGAAAAGGAAACCTTTGTGCAATATGGAGGTTCCTCAAAAAATTAAAAATGGAACTGCCTAATGACCCAGCAATTCCACTTCTGTGTACTAGTATATATGTGAAGAAACCCAAAACACTCATTTGAAAGAAATATATGCACCCCCATATTCATTATAGCATTATTTACAATAGCCAAGATACGGAAGCAGCCTAAATGTCCATCAATAGATGAGTGGATTTAAAAAAAAAAAAAAAAGCTGTGGTACAAAGGTACGATGGAATATTACTCAGCCAAAAAAAATGTAAAAACTGAAATCTTGCATATGCAACAGCATGGATGGATCTGGAGAACGTATGCTGAGGAAAGTCAATCAGAGAAAGACAAATATCATGTGACTTCACTTGTATGTGGACTCTAAGGAACAAATGAACAGACAAAACAGAGACAGACTCACAGATACAGAGGGCAGGCGGATGGTTGCCAGGGATTGCGTGAAAAGGTGAGGAGATTGGGAAGTACAGACGGTAATGGGAGGTGGGGTGCAGCGGAAGCAAATGTAGCCAGTGGTATGGTAATGAGTCTATGGTACCGGGTGGGTCCTGGAAATATCAGGAACCACTTTGTCAGGTATGTGATTGTCTAACCACTACTCCATACACCTGAAACTAATGCAAAATAGTGTTGATTGTAAATTGTAATTGAAAAAATAGGCGAGAGAAAAAAATCTTAGAAGGCTTGCTGGGAATGTGATTCGTGAAGCAGATTTGGGCATTCCTGGGTGCCTCCCTTGCCCTATACCATCAACATGCTACCACAACCTTACCTAGCAATTATGTGGGGAAATGTGGTTTTTAATGCCTATGCCAAAAAGCCACTCAGAAAAGTAAGGAAGTTTTAATTATACTTTAATCCATTTATTTATTCAGAGTTTCCTTTTCTATGTATGTACAAGCATGATCAAAGCCTATATATAAATAAACCTAAAACAGCATTTTTAATGAAATAAAATAAGTAATGGGGAAGGAGTTTCTTAGTTTACAGTTCAGCCCTAAATCGCACAGCTGGTCAGATGGAAAAGTGAGACAGGCATCAAGGACACTTGTCCCAGGTCCCAAGACCTTTTTGTTGTGGCTCCAGAGACACCGTGTCCACAGCAGGTGTCTCTCTAGGAGTGTGAGGACTTAAGCAAGGCCAGGGCTTGACCTTCACAATCCCCTCAGGACCCTGGGACATTGACTCAAGGCTGTGGCTATCACTGGTGTCTGAGAACTCGCTCTGGATTCACTGTTGTCATGAAAATCTTTGGAAATCTTAACTAGTTGTTTTTGGGGGTTTTTTTGTTTTAAATATATTTTATTGATTTTTTTACAGAAAGGAAAGGAGAGGGATAGAGAGTTAGAAACATCGATGAGAGAGAGACATCAATCAGCTGCCTCTTGCACGCCCCCTACTGGGGATACGCCCACAACCAAGATATATGCCCTTGACCGGAATTGAACCTGGGACCTCTCAGTCCGCAGGCCGACGCTCTATCCACTGAGCCAAACCGGTTTTGGCTTAACTAGTGGTTTTGGTGGCTGAAGAACTATGGGGGACAGAAATTGCTGTTGAGCCTGCCAATTGTCTGGAAATTCTAGGATTATAGTAGAAAGTTTTCTGCTGTCGGAGTTAAGAAGTGAGAGCCTGGCCCATTGTTCAGAGAGCCTGGAAATAAAACCTTCAGAGCCCTGGGAAATCTGCACAGAAGAAGCATCATGAATTGTACAAACAATCCCAAAAGCTAGTTCTCGCTCTGTCAGTTATGTGCCAGGTGGCCTTTGCCTTGAACCCCAGCCTCCTCGTTTGACTGTGGGGATAAAAATAAGGACTTTGAAGGCGTGTTGGAGACACAAGGAAATAATGTACATAAAGTACTTGGCGCACAGCAGGTGCTCCCAAAATATTTGGTCTTTCTTCCAAACCATGAAGATTCCACCGCTGTTATGTTTGAAAACATCTTTTAAGACAATAGGCCCCTTTGTGTGACTGTCAGGTGTTTTGCTGTAGCATCTGTGAGCTCTGCAGGATGTCATCGGATATCATTTTAATAACTGGCTGAGCTGTGTGGTCCTACTGGTTACGAAGGATATGGAAAGAAAACAGAACTCCATCGGGGTCAAAGGTCATTGGAGCAAGATGGAAAAGAAATTAATAAATCCTAGACAAAGGACAGCAAAATCAAATCAGGTCAGGTAGCAGCCTGAGATGGTTATAGACTTCCATTACTAGCCTAGGATGGGGCTACGTGGAATAAAATGAATGTAAGCAGGGATGAGACCCCAAAATATCCTAAACCAGTGGTTGGCAAACTCATTAGTCAACAGAGCCAAATACCAACAGTACAACAATTGAAATTTCTTTTGAGAGCTACGTTTTGTAAACTTAAACTTCTTCTAACGCCACTTCAAAATAGACTCGCCCAGGCTCTGGTATTTTGTGGAAGAGCCACACTCAAGGGGCCAAAGAGCCACATGTGGCTTTCGAGCCGCAGTTTGCCGACCACTCTGCAGCTAAACCTTAAACCCTCTACAGTGAAGGTCCCACAACAAACAGGGAAGATGCGGGTGCTAAAGTAGCCGTTAGGCCATACCATCAACATGCTACCACACGTTGTACAGTTCAGTGTACCAGACCAACCACTCATAACATGAGAAAGTTTCTTGTGTGGACTGCAAAGAAGGAGGGCAACAATCCAAACTAATCTCTAAATTCTTCCAAATTTGCTTGGGATGGCATTATTACTTGCTTAATTATGGAAGATTTGGAAGTAAGAATAGAAGTTATGCCCCATTTCTGACTCTTCTGTCTGCGATGTGGAAATGCCAGGCAGCGCTGTGCTGCCCCCTCTCCTCCCAACCCTGGCCTCGGTGGCATCACTTCCCCTGAGTGGAGAGGGAGTATTTCTGCACAAAACACTGGCAAACGCTGCAAATCCTGCCTGACTGACTGGCTTGCTGGTTGTCTAGACTTAAGAAAATGATGAGGAAAGTGTTCCTAATGCAGACGACATTTGAAAGTGCATTGTATCTGTGTTCATGAAACCGTGACCAGAGCAAAACCTTCAGGACATACTCATTCTCTGACACCTGCACGTTGCCATGTGCAGCCTCTGCCATCACCTGGCCCCTCCGTGCTTGCCCTAAAAACTCAGAAGGAACACGGCGCCACCCTGCTCTCAGGCAGTCTGACAAGGCCAAATGTAACAAAGACACAGTGGTAAAAGGCATTGCAGCTGTCATCATCAAGAAAGGCACCCTTTAATTTCAAACACTAGCCCGGCAAGCAGAAGAGACGACCGTGTGTAAATCAGGGATGACAATGCCTGTTGTGCAAGCCGCCACCTCCCTGTTCACACCTGTGTGAGTGCTGATGCTCCTCCCTGGCCAGCATCTGCCCTGACCTGGGACGTGGTCCAGCATCCGCCCTGAGCTGGGATGTGGTCCATCATCCGACCTGAGCTGAGACGTGGCTCCAGCATCTGCCTTGAGCCGGCATGTGGCTCCAGCATCTGCCCTGAGCCGGGATGTGGCTCCAGCATCTGCCCTGAGCTGGCATGTGGTCCAGCATCCGCCCTGAGCTGGGATGTGGTCTGGGATGTGGCTCCAGCATCCGCCCTGAGCTGGCATGTGGCTCCAGCATCTGCCCTGCGCCGGGGTGTGGTCCAGCATCCACCCTGAGCTGGCATGTGGCCCAGCATCGGCCCTGCACCGGGATTTGGCTCCAGCATCCGCCCTGAGCTGGGATGTGGTCCAGCATCTGCCCTGAGCTGGGATGTGGTCCAGCATCCGCCCTGAGCTGGGATGTGGTCCAGCATCTGCCCTGTGCTGGGACATAGCTCCAGCATCCACCCTGAGCTGGGATGTGGTCCAGCATCCTCCCTGAGCTGGGATGTGGCTCCAGCACCCACCCTGCACTGGGATGTGGTCTGGGATGCAGCTCCAGCATCTGCCCTGCACTGGGTTGTGCTCCAGCATCTGCCAGGGGAGCACCCTGGGCGGCCTTCGCTACAGTCCTCAACAGCACAGACAGGGGAGAAGTCTGGGAAGCTTTCTAGAAAAGGAACTCGACGAGGGCCTTGCAGGGCAAATAAGGAACTTGTTCAAAATGCAAACCCCCAGGCCCCACCCCAGATCCACAGAATTAGAAGCTCTGAGGGCAGGGCCCGGGACTCTTGCTTGAACCGGCCCTCCAGGTGGTTCTGATGTCTCCTGACACGTGAGAACCGTGAGACGCAGCCTGCTTCTTCGCCGCCGCTGGCCGTCACACATCACTCGAGTCGATTCTGGCAACCGCACCGGGCAGTAGGTAGGCAGGCTAGGATATGTATCCTCCGACCGTGGGCGGGAAGAGCGAGTCCCAGATTTCCCGGGATTCACCCAGGGCACGCTGCTGATTCGCAGCTGAGCCTGGGCTACCGCCAGGTCTCGGGGCGCCTGAGCTGTTAATCTCATCAGCCCCGGGAGAAGAGCGCGGGAAGGCAGGACTCTCCAGCCCCCGCCTCCCGATTTCCTCTCACCTTCCAAGGAGCTGCCGAGACTCCTGACCACAGACCGTGAAGAAAAGGCCAGTGGGCCTAGATGGCTTGGCTCCGTGAAGAGAGCATCACTCTGCAGCATCAGAAAGGTCCCAGGTTCGATTCCAATGGGGGAGCGTGCAGGAGGAAGCCAATCAGTGATTCTCTCTCATCATTGATGTTTCTGTCTCTCTCTCCCTCTCCCTTTCGCTCTGAAATCAATAAAAAAAAGAAAAAGAAAAAGGCCGGTGGGGAGGGTGATAGCTGACTGACACAGGAAGGGGACAGGGTCCGGGGCAGAGAGGGAAAGCGGGGGATCCAGTCGCCTCCGCTCATCCAATGCCACAGGCCAGAGCCGGCGAGCGGTAAGAACGGGAAAAGCCAGCGCAGCCGAGGAACCGAGCCACCATCCACTCCGGTGCCAGGCCCGCTCTGGCAGAAGCAGCCAGCGCTTAAAGAGGAACTCTCTCCCATTCAAGGCCAGGCTGGCGGGTCAGCCCGGGGTAGTGGAAAAAGCAGGGACTTTGGAGTCCAACATCCCTGGCTTTGACATCAACTCTGCCGCGAAGAGCTTTGCAAACCATGTTCCTTCCCTCCTCTGAGACGAGTTCTTCCGATGTCACTGGGATGCTAATACCCACGGTTGGTGAGAACGAAGCGGAATAACATATGCAAAGGGGCTGGCAGAGGCCAGGCCGCTTCTTTCCTTCCTTCCGTCTTCCTTGGGGAGCCCTCTCGCTCCAGCTCCATGCGTCCTAAGAAGAGGCCCAAGTTGCTGATGAGCCAGTCTCAAAGAACATGTCTGCCCAGAGCAGAAGTCAGCTTCTCAAAGGACCTTCTGCCATTCGATCATGAATCTGTCTTGTGTAAAAACTGCATCTGTGGGCTGTGAGCTCTGCCAGGAGTCTGCGGGCTGCCTGTACCCAGCATGCACCGCTCCCCATGCACCATAGAAGCTGTTCTGTCACTTATGCAATACTGGGCCTGAAGAAATGAATAAGAATTCTCCAGAAGTCTCCAATTCTCTGAAAGGATTCATCAGCAGTTCTCAGTAGGAATCGGTAATTCTCTGGCAGACTAACCCCACAGGCCACATCCAGCCCAGCTCCTACTTTTGTGCATAAAGTTTTATTGGAACCTGGCCATGCTCATTCACCCACATACAGTATTATCTCTGTTCGCTTTCACAGGAGAAAGGCAGGTTGGACGGCAGAGCCCAAAATATGTCCTCCCCGGCCCTTTACGGAAAAGTGTACCAGCCCCTGCTCCGGAAGAAAGCATGGCTAGATATGATCATTGTCGTTGGAACTCTCCAAGAAGCAAACTCGGAGAGTTTAGCGCTCAGGATTATAGGATCCACACCTCTGAAGGGATGTTTTTATTTTTATTTTATTTTATTTTATATATTTTATTGACTTTTTACAGAGAGGAAGAAAGAGGAATAGAGAGTTAGAAACATCGGTGAGAGAGAAACATCAATCAGCTGCCTCCTGCACACCCCCGACTGAGGATGTGCCCGCAACCAAGGTACATGCCCTTGACCAGAATCGAACCTGGGATCTTTCAACCTGCAGGCCGACGCTCTATCCACTGAGCCAACCTGGTTTTGGCTGAAGGGATGTTTTTAATATTGAATTTGGTGACTGCTTCTATCTAGGGCCTGCAAGAAAGAAAGACCATTTTAAATGACTAATATTTCCAATGTGGGTGGCTGGGGGAAAGGATGGTATCCCACAAATGGTACCAATTCATAATCTGTTCAATAATACACGTAGCTTCTACTAGGCGAATGTGTTTTCTGAATTCAGACCTGATTGTAACTTAGGGCTATGTGCAGTATGTGACCCATCGAGGAATTATCATTCTGGAACCAGGCCCCTCTGCACTGAGGAGACGTGGCCCTGGCTGGAAATCTGGGGGAGCCAGCATGGCGGTTGGGCAGCCTTTTTCACAAGCCCCAGCCTGCCTATACTGCGCTTTCCCACGGTGGCTCCTCTGGGAGCAGCTCAGGACTCAGAACAAGCACCAGGCTGAAGCATGGTCAAGCAAAAGGGTCCCCTCCCCTCTCCACACCAAGTGGACTTCATCTCTGCCCTGGCAGGGAGGGGAAAACAAGGTTTGGCGGAAAGAAAAGAAGACATCAAAGCATGAAATGCACTTCTTCCCTGGGCTGTATGTTCCTGGCTTGACGTATAGCACTTACGTAATTGGTGATAGACTTTGTTCGAACAGCAGAGTTTCAGGAAAGGTCAGAAATGCCAGCCTGGGCCAAAAACGGTTTGGCTCAGTGGATAGAGCATCAGTCTGCGAGCTGCAGGGTCCCAGGTTCGATTCCAGTCAAGGGCATATACCTTGGTTGCGGGCACATCCCCAGTAGGGGGCGTACAAGAGGCAGCTGATCAATGCCTCTTTCTCATCGATGTTTCTAGTTCTCTGTCCCTCTCTCTTCCTCTCTATAAAAAAAAAAAAATTAAATATATATTTTTTTTAAAGAAAAAGAAAAAGAAATGCTAGCCTGGGATGTGAGGCCTCTAGTTCCGACCCTTGAAGAAAAGTGAGGAGCATTGGGCATGGGGCTCAAGAATGTCTCCCGATTCCAGCCTTCCGCCCCAGCCGCACCCTGGCCACGGAAAAGGAGGACGAGAGGGTACACCGTTCCTGGCACCTGTGGATCATCGAATCCTTTGGAGATCTGTGTGACAGGTTCATCTTTGACAGGGAAACAGTGATCACTAAACACAGAATTCCCATTCAGCCACTGGCTGGACACACAGCACCCAACTCCACCATCCACATCCCCCCGGCCCAAGATAATGTGCTGTGTTTATTTTCTCTCTCTCAGGTTTGCGAAACCCTGCCAACTTCCAGAAATCCGCCCTCGGGGGAGCTCATTTTTACATCATTGGTAAGTGTGTTCTGTTTGTTTTGTTTTGTTTTTTAAAATCAAAGCCGCTCTCCGGTTCTGGATGACACTTGATGACCCGCGTTCGTGAAAAACGTTAGCTTTGCCCTCTCTGACTCTGAAAGCTTGGCAACACCATCGCATTCTCCCCAGGTCTCTCTGGTGTGAAACTTCTTGCACTCTTCTTCCCGGTCACACCACAGCTCACGCACACACATGCCTCGGAGAGGCCAGGCTCCTACAAACATCTCACACAGAGCCCGCTTTGAAGCCTCTTGTTTTCGCCTCTCACCTTCTTCAGTTAGCTGATCCCAAGAAAGAAAACACTTGCCAAGAAGAATTCCTTGTGGTTCATCGGGCCCAAATTCATAACCAGCGTCTGGCAGCCATTTTTTTGCAGAGGCCTCTCGGGCCCACTCATTTCAAGGAAAAGCTGTCAGCCGTGCGCTGTGCTGCTGTCTGAGCCATCGCTTACAAGAGAGCCCCTAGAATTGAAATCCGACCAATAGGACTAAGACTTTTCCTGTCCTAGCTATCTCCTCATTTTCATCTTCACCAGCCAATGAGAGCATCTCCATGCCGACCAATCAGGAGGGTGCTATTTAAGCCAATCAAATGAGGACCCAGAGAACTCATTTCTGTAGAAGTGGACCAATAAGAGGCCAGGGGCGGGAACTCCTCTCATGTAAATCAGCCCCCACTCTCTGGGCAGAGCACTCCTCCTTTTCATCAAAGGCTGCATTTTTCCATCTGGAGCTGTAACACTGGGCTGTCATGCCTGAACCCCTCCACCCAAGTTGCTGCAACTGAACTGTCTCACAGCTGTGCTGTCTCACATGGAGCTGTTTTCACTAAAGTCACCCCACTTCATGGCACCCCAAATTGGGGGATTAATGGGGGTATTAAATCGGTGGTGAAAAATCTTTGGTTGACAAGTTTCTAGACCCCCTCTGCTCTTTCCTCTGCTTCCTATCACATCTTATCCCCATTTATTAGGCATATCTGGGACAGCTATACCTAACAAATATCGATAAGTGAGTGAATCCCTTCCCACCCTTTCCTTTTTCCTCTTTGCATGTTCTCATCACTGGCTCCACAGTCCATGGGCTCCCAGTTAGGATCTATACTTGCTCCCTGAGATCTTGCCACTTGCCCCTTACCTATAATAGTACCTATCACTCTTTAGAGAAAAAGTTCTAAATGAGACAAACTTCATTGCATCCACGCCAATGAAAGCTCATTTTTCCTCTTTCAATAAATTATAAATATTTATTGACTACTTATTGTGTGCCAGGCATCGTTTTAACAAAACAGAGTCCCAATCCAATGGAGCTCGTGTTCTAATTGCAAGAGGCCAACAATAAGCAAATAGAAACATCAATAAATAATATGCTCAGAAGAAAAATAAAGTAGAGTCTGAAGACAGAGTGCTGGGGGTTGGCTAGGCCTTTCCCAAGCTTTAGTGAAAATAGTCACCTGCTGTCTTCAGATTGATCAAGCGCTGATGCATTGAGATAATTCATCTATATCTGATTCTGCCAATCAACCTCCAAATGGAAACAGTAATACTGTCCACCTCATGAGGATTAAACAAGAATGGTCATCCTAGCCAAAACTGGTTTGGCTCAGTGGATAGAGCATCGGCCTGCGGACTGAAGGGTCCCAGGTTCGATTCCAGTCAAGGGCATATACTTGGTTGCGGGCACATCCCCAGTAGGGGGCCTGCAGGAGGTGGCTAATCGAAGTTTCTCTCTCATCGATGTTTCTAACTCTATCCCTTCCTCTCTGTAAAAAAAAAAGAATGGTCATCCTGTTGAAGGCTTAATGCAATGTCTGGTACAAAAAGCAGACTAAATCAAACGCAGCCAGAGTTGAGGAGGCGGGGGAACCGCTACTGGCAAAGGCCATTTCATTTTCTCTCATTTTAGTTTCCTCTCCGCATTATTTGTGCTTCCTTCAGTCAGCCAATAGCCTGATAAGCAATTGACCTTTGAACCAAGATAAAGACCTTGAAAAGTGACCTGATAAATAAAGAGCACAGTTTAGAGAGGAATGCAGGCTTCCTTTGACTCCTCCCTGGGCCTTCTCTCCACACATAGGAACTCGGTAGTCCTCTGACATCAATGGGCCCCGAAAGGTCACTGATGACACCAGTGTCACTGGGCTGCAGCTGGAGACAGAGCGAGGCTCTCAGGAGGAGCTGCTCTTCATGAAGAAGAGCCACGGGGAGGAAGTAAAAGGTCTGTGCAACCAGACTGCCAGCTCTGGGTTGACCGTGGAGTCGGGTGCCCCCAAATCTCAGGATCTCAGCAAGGTCATGGCAGGCACCTGGGCCCTGTACGATGATGAGCTGACTCAGAAGAACCTAGAGGAGCGAGACAAGGACTGGTCCCCACACACTGAGGAGAGCACTAAGGGGCACCTCGCAGACACTGAGACACAAGCTGCTATGATGACGGGCAGAGCTGAGATGTACGATCCAGTTCTTGGAGTTTCGTTTAGGCCGACTTTAATATTTTCAGAAGTTTTAACTACTTTCTAAGAATTTTACAGATCCCTCAGTTTCAAACCATAACTTATAAAACTGTTGTCTTCTAATCCATTCATTAAAAAAAAACGTACTATGTACCTCTTAGGTAACTATTTATCTGGGGATAAATAGTTACATGACATAAATCCTGCCTTAAGGAGTAGAGAGGCTGATAATGACTGTAACTTAAAATTAATGTGCTTGGAAATACAATAATCCCGATTTTGTGGTCTTAGGCAACTTATTTTACCTTTCTATTGGTACCACATCTATAAAATGGGGATAATTGTATCTACTGTTTATCTTTGTCACATTGATCAAATATTATGGAGGATGCAAAAATATCCAGCATAGTGCAGATGCTGACACTAGAAGTCATAATAGCATTAAAAATAAGAGAACTCTTTAGACTCTACACAGCAGGTTTCGCCAGAAGCAGGCCTTGTCCTCAACCACTTCATGGAAAATTCGAGAAGTTTTCCAAATCACTGAACTTCGACCGTGCGCTGGGGAGGTGCCACTACCTGCACCGCTAGACGCTTTCTATTCCTGCGTTGCGTGCTGAGGAAACAGTAAACCCGGAGAGAAGTTGCCTTAGCCAAGTCTGGCTGGCCGGTCTCTCCAACCCACTAGCCTGGCCCAGCCTTTGTGGTCTGGCCTGCTTCTCACATACACTTCGACAAATTTTCACAGCATTAGTAGGGCATTTTTGGTTATTATCTACTTGGGACAAATTAGTAAACTCGGACTCTGGAAAAAAAAAATGCCTTGGCCAACATTTTCTGCTAATAAATAGCAGTGCCTCGATGATTTGACTTCAGGTGGCCAATAGCACATAAACAACAAGACAAAAGGAGAAAGAGTAGGAGACTATTCTTTCATCTTAGTTCAGGCTAGAGATCTGTAAGGCCATTGCTACAGTGGAATGGAGAAGGGAAAAGGTGGGGGGGCAGATACAAGGATAATGAAAAAGTAAATGTCAACTTTACTTGCATGTGCAAAAATGTACATCCATCTTTGATTTTGTCTTCCACAGCTACACAGCTTTGGTTACATGACTTTTGCATAGTCCCTCCCTTCAACGGGCTAAGAATCTGGAGGAAGATGAGCGAGATCACAAAAAGCATATAAAGCCGAAGTTTTTACCACACTCAGGTAAGCTGGATTCTAAGGTTAATTCTGCAGGAAATAGTTCTGTGAGCCTTGGGCAAACCACGGAATTTCATTGGATCCCATGTTCTTCACTGTCATTCATTTATTCACATATCTGGTAAATATTTTTCAGTTGTTTGCTAGGGACCAAGCGCTGTGGTGGGCTTTAGAAATACAAATGTCCCTGAGCCTGGGAAGATGAGAGGCAATTCTACAGCAGACTCCTCTTCCTCTTTCCCTGATCAGTCAATTGCCAATGTCTAACCATTTCACCTCCTAGCACAGCATGCCAAAGCATAGCTTGAAACCACTCTCAGCTCCTCTCCACTCCCATCCTGGGCAAAGCCCACAAGAACCCAGGTTTGACGGACTGCGTCATCTAACCCAGGGGTGGGGAACCTTTTCCTGCCAAGGGCCATTTATAACATCATCACAAAATTATTAATGTAAGCCCTGGCTGGTATGGCTCAGTTGGTTAAGCGTCTTCCCATGTACCAAAAGGTTGCCGATTCAATTCCTGGTCATGGTAAATGCCCAGGTAGTGGGCTCAATCCCCAGTAGGGAGCATGTAGGAGCCAGCCAATTGATCTCCCTCTCCCTTCCCATCTCTCTTTAAAATCAATAAAAACATATCTTTAAAAAAATTATCAGCCGAAACCGGTTTGGCTCTGTGGATAGAGCGTTGGCCTGTAGACTGGAAAGGTCCCATGTTCGATTCTGGTCACATCACCAGTAGGGGGCGTGCAGGAGGCAGCTGATCAATGTTTCTCATCGGTGTTTCTAGCACTCTATCCTCTCCCTTCCTCTCTGTAAAAAAATCAATAAGATATATTTTTTAAAAGATTATCAACTTAAAAGTTAGCCTGATATATTTGATCAAACATTTGGTTAACTCATCCGCCTAGTGCCAGATGATTTCGTGGGCCTTATACAGCCCGCGGGCCAGACGTTCCCCACCCCTAACCTAAGCAGAACCCTGGAGAATCGGGGGAAGGCTCACCCATTGTTGGCCATCCTTCCTTGGGGCCCTGTCTATGAAAGGAGTGAGACAAATCACCTGGACAACAGATACCATGTGTGCACAGGCAAGGAGGCCGAAAGCCTTCGGAGGGAGGGACAGTCTGTGATGCTTGAACTTGATCTTTACATTCCGAAGAAACCACGGATTCTTAAAAATCACATTGTGCACATAATTGTTTCAAAGAGAAGGGAAATTAGAAGACAGCGAGTTTAAATATCACAATAACAGGGTTATATTTCCTGCAGGAATTTTAATGATCAAAGTGTTTTTAATTGCTATAAGTGTTTCGGCATAAAACCAGTACATCATTAATTAAACCCAGCCTTTGATGATTCTGGCTTTTCTGTGCTGGGTTGTTTTTGTTGTGTGTGTGTGTGTGTGTGTGTGTGTGTGTGTGTGTGTGTGTGTTTTAATCATGACCAGCAATATCACAGCAGAGATTTTCAGTGTTCTTTTGCACAGAAAACAAAGTACAAACCTCTCAAACAAAACAGCAGTGTTAGGCACCAGCTCTGCCCCAGCAGACAAAGACACTGGCCTCCGATCCCTAGTCTATAAAACAAAATGATAATAAAGGACCCACTTCAAAGAGTGATAAATGGGGTTATATCAGTTAACATTTGTATGTGCTCGGAGCAGTGTCCAGCACACCGTCTGTGCTGTGTAAGTGGCGTTAAATTAAATGAATTACTAGATAGAAAAATCATGTTATAGCTAATTCCTCTTTGGGAAATAATTGATGTGGGAAGATGGCAGCTGAGTAGAGGAATATTACCCTCCCTTCTTCCCAGGACCAAAACTTAACTGGGAAACAGCAGCCTTAAATGACACACTTAGATGGACTTAACAGATATTGTCAGAGCATTTCACCCCAAAGCAACAGAATATGCATTTAAAAAAAAAAAAAAAGTTTTGCTCTAGCTGCTTTGGCTCAGTGGATAGAGCATTAGCCTGCGGACTGAAGGGCTCTTGTTTCATTCCCAGTAAAGGGCACATGCCTGGGTTACAGGATCAATCCCCAGTGAGCGGCATGCAGGAGGCAGCCAATCAATGATTCTCTCTCATCATTGATGTTTCTATCTCACCCTCTCCCTCTCTGAAATCAAAAAAAATTTATTTTTTTTAATTTCTTTAATTGTTTTTATTGTAATATAAAATGCACTTATAAAATGTCCACAGAAGACATAATTCTTCAATACTGTATAAATTTATTGGAAATACTTTATTCACCTTCTATGATATTATGCCCCCAAAGTATAGTGAAAATGATGTTATACTCTATAACAAATGCATCACTGATTTTTCAACCATCATCGGTTTAATGATAATTAGTTTAAGACTATACATTCACATCTATATTGTGGAATGTCCTTTTATTTTCATGAGGTGCAGTGGAATTTAGAGTTGAATTACCTGGGTGGTAATTACATTCAGTGCTAAATTATTTTAGACCTTCGGGGCAGCTTAATCATCTTCCAGACTAAAAAAAAAAAGAGCGCCGAAACCCTAAGGGCGGGAATTCGGGTGTATGCTGTGTGTATCTGGGCACCATGGGACAGCTCACAGGATATTTTGTGGGACGCGGCTACAGTGTTTGCACAGGTCCAAGCCTCGGACTGAGAAGAGGGCACGGTCCTCTCGTGGCCACGTGCACGTCCCAGCCTGGAGGGCAGGGCCTCCCAGCACCGTGATAGCCAACAGCTGTGGTTGTGAGCTTGAGCCGATGGTCCGATCACGTGGCCCCACGTGCCTGAGTGTTTAGGCTGCAAGTAAAAGCTTGATCAGGTGCATGTAATTGAGTGGGACTGAAACCCACAAGAATATTATAAACATCTTGACCCCGCCCTTCCTTTGCCTCGTGGCTATAAAAGACACAGCTTGTAGGCCTTGGGGCTTCTGGGTCCCCAACAGAGAAGCAATGTCCCCCTGAGTCCCAGCTTTCCTTCTCTGGTCTGTCTTTTCTAATCCACCGCCCCCTCTCCAGGTCACTGAACCTGGCAGAGCCGGCGGGCACATAGGCGCCCTGAGGCTGAGTGTGCCATGGCCATGTCGGCTCAGCACCATATCTTAAGTAAACAAGTAGGGCTGAGACCGGTTTGGCTCAGTGGATAGAGCGTCGGCCTGCAGACTGAAAGGTCCTGGATTCGATTCCAGTCAGGGGCATGTACCTTGCTTGCGGGCACATCTCCAGTGTGGGATGTGCAGGAGGCGGCTGATCGATGTCTCTCTCTCATCCATGTTTCTGACTTTCTATCCCTCTCCCTTCCTCTCTGTGAAAAATCAATAAAAATATATATATATTTTTTTTTAAACAAGTACGACATTGCTGTTGACCATTTTGCATGCTTAAACTTTACAGTCTGATTATTTGTAAGCAAACAAACCTCTCTCCCCCACAAATACTCTCAATTCTAGAAAGACAAAGTCTGTCAACCTATAATTATTCTAAGATGCACACATCAAACTTCTTAAAGGTACATGTAAAACCTTAGGCGATAAAGTATAAAAGTGTTTCATATTTTATACTATGAAATACGCATTTCTGATATTTTATGCATCATAGTTTAATTCAAAAACCCCTAAATTCTGAAACCTATGTAATTTTATTAACCAATGTGACCAAAATTCAATCTCACAATGAGATCCCCTCCAGAGATAAAGTATATTAGATCACATGTGCAGAGTTCCTGAATAAATATGTCCTATGCCTATGAACATACAGCTACACGCAAAAATACATAACTCCTAACCAGAGCCTGAATTATAGGCAAAAAATGAGAAATTAATTGTGCCCTACTTCTCTCTGTAATAACACACAAGAGGTTACAGACCGCGAGTTGGGTCCGGTCCCAGAATTTGGCCAGTCCGTGGAAAACAATAGCAACATAAAGTGAGTGAGATTCCCCATCTGCAGAAATAAACCACTCAGGCGATGGCCGTAAATGTGCTGTTGATAGGAGCGGGCTTCTCCCCATTTTCCGCCCAGAAGAACATGAGGCCTTACAAATTCAATTAAGTACTAAGAGTCCCCCCCACCCCCAAGTCCAATCAGCACCTCCAGGGTGCCTCCCGGGAACGCAGGCTGGAATGCGGCATATGGGAAGCTACTCAGGCGAATGGCAATGAGCCTGAGGTAATGTTGTGTTGTCATAGCAGAGGGTGGGGGTCCGCAGGAGTCTGGAAACTGAAAGGCAGGCAGTGAGCCTCTCGGGGTGTCTCTGCCACTGCCCAGGGCTCGGGGTCTTGATCGTCAGTCCTGCATGGTTGCAGCATCCTTGAAGGTGGCCAGAGCCGGGCCGGTGTGGCTCAGTGGTTGAGCATCGACCTATGAACCAGAAGGTCACGGTTTGATTCCAGGTCAAGGCATATGCTCGGGTTGCGGGCTCGATCCCCAGTGTAGGGTGTGAAGGAGGCAGCCAATCAATGATTCTCTCTCATCACTGATGTTGCTCTCTCTCTCCCTCTCCCTTCCGGTTTGGCTCAGTGGATAGAGCGTTGGCCTGTAGACTTAAGGTTCCCAGGTTCAATTCTGGTCAAGGGCATGTACCTTGGTTGTGGGCACATACTCAGTAGGGGGTGTGCAGGAGGCAGCTGATCGATGTTTCTAATCGATGTTTCTAACTATCCCTCTCCCTTCCTCCCTGTAAAAAATCAATAAAAGATATTTAAATAAATAAAAAAGAGGGGGAGGGGGTACTGACTACCTGGGTTAGATGAGTGCTGGAAACAGGAGAGGGACAGGAGGGGACCGCTACAGCAGGCCTGTCTAAGGAGGCTTTCTGAAGGGACAAGGAGTTGACTCGGTTTGTCCGCTTCCCCTGCCGTCTGCGCCCCCAACCACTCTTAACACATCCAAGGAAAGAGCGCTGGGAACGGGGTTGCCTTGTTGCTCAGAGAAACAGGTGATAAATCAGAGGAATCGAATCTGCGGGAAGGATGGGAAACACATGGCAGGTGGCTCTAATTAGCTGGTGGAGGTGCTGCGCCGGGCTGGGTGGGTTCCCAGCGTTTTATATCCGACCTGTCCCCGGCCACTCTCTCGCCACAGCAGCTCGGGTTTACCGGAAAGTGAGCAAGTTCGCCTCCGAGGGAGGTAAAGGAGCTTGACTCCATGCAGCGAGTCACAATTAATTTTTTTTAAGAGGCAGCAGCAGCAGCCAAATATTCTCCTCTCTGTGAACAGCCTTTGGGAGATATTCCCTCCCTCCTCCTTATCACCTCATTCTCTCCTCCACTCCCCGCCCTCTCTCTTCACCTCCCTGAGAACACCTTTTCCAGCTGATGGGAGGGAGAGCGCCAACGAACTAAATGCCTGTATGTTTGGCCGGGCTGATGTGGTTTTGTGGTTGAACATCGACCTATGAGCCAGAAGGTCATGGTTCAATTCCCAGTCAGGGCACATGCCTTGGTTGCGGGCTTGATCCCCAGTGTGGGGCATGCAGGGAGGCAGCTGATCCATAATTCTGTCATCATTGATGTTTCTCTCTCTCTCTCCCCCTCTCCCTTCCTCTCTGAAATCAATAAAAATAAAAAATGTATTTAAATGTACGTATGTCCTCCACAAATATGAGGTTCTGTAAGCACCTCGAGGGTGGGCCTTGTGTTTTACACCCAGTGGCAGCTTAGTAACAGTGTTTGAATGAATGAATGAATGAATGAATGAATGAGGCTTCAACCTCCGTTTGCTATGGACGGTGGATGTTACTATGATATCCCTTTTGCAGAGACCTTCCTACCTACCTAGATTCTGAAGACCAGGGGTCCTGTGCAGGCTGGCCCCCCCACTCTGTGTGGGCACCCAGTTCATCCCACACATCTTTCCGAGCTTTATTTTCTGCCTCTGAAAACTGGGGCATCAGACAAATCCCCTAAGGCCTGTTCATAGTTCTATGGTTCCCTGAGGATTGTAATCATGGACCTGTAGGGTAGGCCCCTTCTGTTCACCTCTCTGTCCTCAGAAATGGGCCCGGAAGGGAAAGGCTGATGTCCACTCTGGATGTACATCTCCCTCTGGCTGATGCTGACAAAGCCGGGAAAGGGAAGCTGCAAAAGAGTTAACGGAGTGATGTGAGGGCCAGATCCCAGCCTGGCTGCCCCTCTCTGGGCTGGCTGCCCCTGCTAATTCACTTCCTGTCATATTTACATGACGCTTCATCTCACTCAGCTCTTAGAGGCAAAACTGCACTCTCAGCGACAAGAGATGAATGAGGCCACCCAGTCCTTTCCCCACCTAAAGGGGGAGGAGAGGGAAGGACCTCACCTAAATTACCCCAGAGAAACGACTAGATTCTGTGCATCATCAAAGACCATTTGAGCCCTAGCCGGTTTGGCTCAGTGGATCTAGCATCAGCCTGTGGACTGAAGGGTCCCGGTTGGATTCCAACCAAGGTTACATGCCTGGGTTACAAGCTCGATCCCCAGGAGGGGACGTGCAGGAGACAGCCTTGCAATGATTCTCATCATTGACGTTTCTCTCTCTCTCTCCCTCTCCCTTCCTCTCTGAAATTAATTTTTTTTAAATGTATGTTTTTTAAAAGAACATTTGAGCCAAAACCGGTTTGGCTCAGTGGATAGAGCGTCGGCCTGCGGACTGAAAGGTCCCAGGTTCAATTCCGGTCAAGGGCATGTACCTGGGTTGTGGGCACATCCCCAGTGGGGGCGTACAGGAGGCGGCTGATCAATGTCTCTCTCTCATTGATGTTTCTAACTCTCTATCCCTCTCCCTTCCTCTCTGTAAAAAATCAATAAAATATATATATATATATTTTTTAATAAAGAACATTTGACAACATCTCTAGCCACAGCAGCATCTTCAGGCCAGCACTGCATCATGCCATCCGCAGACACTGAAGAGGGACAGGGGTTCCCAGTGTTGTATAGATCAGGAAGCTGTTGGGGTGAGAAACCCACTGATTCGAGAAGATCTATGGCCATTGGGCTCTTCTCCTGGGCAGGGGCAGCCTCACCCACGGAGCCCTGGGCCAGACCTTGCAGGCGTGGGTCATGTCAGGCCCCTGCGTGGGCCTGTCTTCCCCTGCGGCGTGTGGCTGAGCTATTATTGGAGAAGTCGGGGCAGCCAGGCCACAGGTGCACCCCATGGCTGGCCATCAACCGGGGCTCTGCCCTCTCGGGGTCCTGCGTCGAGTAGAGGGGACTTTCCCCGTACCTGGCCTCTCGCCATGAACTTGAAACTTCATGGGTGATTGCCGAAGGCTGGCCAAGCGCGTGTGTAAAAAGCTAATAAATAAATAGATAGATGCTCTCTGGAGCCAAACTGCTGAAAGCCGCCCGGGCCTTCCTGCCGTGGAAAAGCCCTTTCAAAGCGCTGCGTCAGGCGGCAGGTCGTTAAGAAAAGTGAAATGTGCTCGTTCTGCAAACTCCCGCTTCCCTCAATGCGCCTTTGTTCCTGCAGGTTTCCACACACCCCATCTGACATTCTCAGTTCCTTTGATAAGAGGTTCTTAGAAGTTCCTGGCAACTCAGATCTCCCCGGGCCGGAAGCAGGTCGAAAGAAATTCTAGTAATTAGTTGATTAACCTTGAACGACTTGCCTCACTTCTCGGCGTCTCGGTTTTCTCTTTTGAGAGTGGTTCGCGGTCTGCAAGACCTCCCTCATGACCCTGGACTCGGCCAGAGGCGTTAGGGTGGAGCGGAAAGAGAGCGGGCTTTGGAATCGCCCAGGACTGGGTTTGGATTCTGAGTCCCGACTCATTGGGTGTCTTGGGCCAGTTACCTCACTTCTCTAAGTCTCTGTTTCCATGTTGATAAAGGAGGACGTGAATTAAGGGGGCCAACCAATCTATACTCGGAGCCAAAAGCAGATCCAGTCATGCACCACTCAACAAAAGGGGTACAGTCTGCGAAATGTGTCGTTAGGCCAAAACCGGTTTGGCTCAGTGGATAGAGCGTCAGCCTGCGGACTGAAAGGTCCCGGGTTCGATTCTGGTCAAGGGCATGTACCTTGGTTGCGGGCACATCCCCAGTAGAGGGAGTGCAGGAGGCGGCTGATCGATGTTTCTCTCTCATCCATGTTTCTGGCTCTCTAACCCTCTCCCTTCCTCTCTGTAAAAAATCAATGAAATACATTTTTTTAAAAAAAGAAAGAAATGTGTCGTTAGGTGATTTCAGCATTGTGCAAACATCAGAGTGAGCTTATGGGACCTAGATGGTACAGCCACTACACACCTAGTTTGGATGATATATCGCTGTCTTGTATGTGATTGGTCGTTGACTAAACCATCATTCCATGGCAGGAGTCTGTATATTGCTTTGGGTTTCTTAATACGTCGTTTAAGCCTCACAACAGCTTGGCAGGAAGCCTCGTGTCTCTCCCTGAAGGTTGTCTCGTCCGTGAGCTTTCCAGAAACTCCAGGTTTCAGTCCCTCCAACCCGGACCCTGTCCTCCACCTCCCGGCCCCCGGCGTTCACGGCTGCTGCTCTGCAGACTCACTCTGCACGGGTCAGCGGTCAGTGCTGGCCCTGAGCCCAGAGGGTTTCTGCCAGCATGACCTGGAGGACACCCCCAGGCACTGAGTTACAAGCCTTCATTCACACTCCATCCTCACCTGGGCAGGAGTGCTACCCTGTTTCCCCGAAAATAAGACACGGGGTGAAGGCAGCACTTTGGGGAGCACTGTCCTGCCGTGATTGCGCATCTTAGTTTCTGGTTCCTCGGGGTCATGGCGTGTAAACAGGCAACTTACCCTCAAGAGCGAAAATTTAACCTCTGGATTCCTAAAAAAAATAAAGTTTTAAAATAAGGCAGTTTATGCACAGCCCAGAGAAAAGCAAAGCCAAAAAATAAAAGCGACTGGAAAAAAAAGCCAGATATTCGTGGGTTTATAAAGTCCGCACTGAATTTTGAAAGGTACTGGTGATCAGTCCTAATGCAAATTGGATCGAAATGACACTGAGGCCACCTGACCATAAGCCATAGCCTTAGTGCAGCTGTAGGTGGATTGGAGATTTGCATGGCCCCGCCAGTATGGCTCAGTGGTTGAACGCTGACCTATGAACCAAAAGGTCACGGTTCGATTCCCAGTCAGGTCTTATGCCCGGATTGCGGGCTCAGTCCCCAGTACGGGGGTTGCAGGAGGCAGCCAATCGATGAGTCTCTCTCATCATTGACGTTTCTATCTCTCTCATTATCTCTCTTTCTCCCTTCCTCTCTGAAATCAACAAAAATATATTTAAAAAAAAATTTTCCATGGAACTGTTGCTCTCAGCGTCATCACCATTTTTCACTGGAACAGCATATACCAGTCAGCTCAACAACCATGATTTCCAGAACTTGGTCAACCAAAAAGGTTCAAAAGCCAGTTCTCTCTCTGTGTATTCCTGACGTGGTCAGAACGGGAGCAAAGTCAAGGGTAAAACTGGAAGAGGAGGTGGCAGAATGGCAGGCGGGCACAACACTATGCAAAGGCCGAGGCCATCCAAGACATGAACCTCTGAATAAAATAATCCAGAAAATGAAGACTGGCCTGTTGGCCTGGGTCTCTCGGCTCCTTCCAGCACGCTAATTAGAAGGTAAATACTCTCCCTTCACATCTGTTGTCCATAAGAATTTGAGTCTGTTGGGAGTTGTGATATAATCTGTGTTTTTTTATTTGAGTGACATGGCATATTAAAGACGAGGTGAGAAGGCAGGAACATTGGGGAAAGTGAGTGGAAAGTTTCAGGAGCTATGTGAAGTTTTTAAAAGGCACCGAACACAGGCAAAACAATATCACTCCTCGGAGATAACATAGGAGAATATCCAGATGACCTTGGGTTTGGCAATGACTTTTTAGATACAGCATCAAAGACACAACCCGTGAAAGAGAGAATTGATAAGCTGGACTTTATTACCATTTAAAACTTCTGCTTGCGAAAGACACTGTTAAGACAAGCCATAGACTGAGAGAAAAATGTTTGCAAAAGATACATCGGATAGAGGACTGCTGCTCAAATTATACAGCAAACCCTTAAAACTTAACAACGAATAAACAACTCAATTTAAAAAATGGACAAAAGACCTGAACAGACGCCTCACCGAAGATAGACAGCTCAGCTGGCATGGCTCAAAGGCTGAGTGTCGACCTATGAACCAGGAGGTCATGGTTTGATTCTCTGTCAGGGCACATAGCCCGATGGCTGGCTCCATTCCCAGTAGGGGGCGTGCAGGAGGCAGCCGATCAGGGATTCTCTCTCCCCAGTGACATTTCTAACTCTCTCTCTCCTTCTCTGAAATCAATAAAAATGTATTTAAAAAAGAAGATAGATGGCAAATAAGCATATGAAGAGATGCTCCACATCATTTGTGATTAGAGAAATGCAAATTAAAGAGAAGCTACTACACCTGTTAGAATAACCAAAATCCCAACACTGACACCACCACACGCTGGCGAGCCTGTGGAGCAAGAGGAACTTGGAACGAAAAATGGGACGGCCACTTGGGAGGGCAGTTTGATGATTTCCTTCTCTTGCAGTTTTATTGAGATGTCGTTGACATAGAGCAGCACCATAAGTTTAGGGGTACAGCATAAAGATTTGACTTACATATAGCATGAGATGGTGACCACAATAATTTCATTAATGTCCGTAAAAGGCCAAAATTAAAAATTGGTTTTAATTGTCTCCCCTTGTGATGAGAACTTTTAGGCTCGACCCTCCTGGCAATTTTCTAATATACCACACGGGAGTAGTACTGTAGTCCTCGCATTGTACATCTCATCCCGGGACTTACCTTACAACTGGAAATATGTACCTTCCGACCGCTTCATCTAATTCCCCCACTCCCCACCCCTGGCAGGGTCTTACAAAACTAAACATATTCTTACCATACATATGACCCAGCAATCACATTTATTGGCATTTACCCAAAAAAAGGTGAAAACAAGTCCACACCAAAACCTGAGTATGAATGTTCAAAGCAACTTTATTGATAATTGCCAAAACGTGAAAGCAAGTGAAATGTCCTTCATAGGTGAATGAGTCAACCGTTGTGCCTCTAAACCAGTGGTTCTCAACCTGTGGGTCTCGACCCCTTTGGGAATCGAACGATCCTTTCACAGGGGTCGCCTAAGACCACTGGAAAATGCAGATATTTACATCACGATACATAACAGTAGCAAAATTTCATGGTTGGGGGTCACCACCACATGAGGAACTGTATGCAAGGGTCGCAGCCTTAGGAAGGTTGAGAACCACTGCTCTAAACAATAGAATATTATTCAGCACTAAAGAGAAATGAGCTATCAAGGCATGAAAACCCCATGGAGGAACCTTAAATGCATATTACCTCGTGAAAGAAGTCCATCTGTAACAGCTAGACAGTCTGAGTCCAACGATTCTGGAAAGAAGAAAACGATGAAGACAGGAAAAAGATCAGTGATGCCCTCGCCGGTTGCTCAATGGTTAGAACGTTGGCCCACAGACTGAAAGGTCCCAGGTTCAATTCGGGTCAAGGGCACATATCTCGGTTGTAGGCTCGATCCCTGGCCCTGGCCGGGGTGTGTACAGGGGACAACCAATCGAAGTGTTTCTCTCACATTGATGTTTCTCTCTCTCTCTCCATCTCCTCCCCACCACCTCTCCCTTCCACTCTCACTGAAAATCAGTGGAAAAATATTTTTGGGTGAGGATTAACAAAAAATACAAAGACAAAAAAGATCAGTGGTTTCCAGGGTTTGCAGGAAGGAAAGGAGGACCTAAAATTATTCAGAGGATTGTAGGGCAGTGAAACTGTACCGTGCGATGCTGTAATGATGCATGCATGTCATTATACATTTGTCCAAACTCATAGAATGTATGGCACCAAGAGTGAGCCCTGGTGTACCCCGTGGACTTGGGGTGATTTTGCTGTGTTGTCTTTCTCCTGGAATGCAAACCTCCTTCCATAGCTCTGGTCTGTGTGTTTGCTGTTCATCCTCAGGGCTTAGAACAGTGCTCGGCACATGGGAAGTTTTATAAATATCAGTGGGAGGGAGGGAAGGAAGCAGGTTTTCTCCTATTAGGTGACCGTTTACTTATTATCATCCTGTATCTACCATTGATCCACCCCTCTACAAGCCTGGGAATAACACAGAAGACAGATAAAACGCTCTCCCTGTCCCTGAGACTCTCCCAGTCTCGTGAGGAATGAGAAAACATACTCAGACACACTGAGCGGAGAATAGAAACAATCCCCTGGTCTGAAGAGAGGGAGGCGCTAAATATATCTGAACGCAGGCCAGTGTCATGGGAACCAGAGGAGGAGGAGGAACACGCGGACACAGAGCGGAGACTCCACGGTGGAGATTTGCCTGGTCCCGCAAAGCACGTCCCTCCGGAAGGAGCCAGGACACACCGGATCGTGTTCTCTGAGTGGGTTCTGCGGACACTGGCCCCAATCTTTCTGAAATGCACATGTCCCACAGCTTCGGGGTGTTCGATTACTTTATTTTTATTTTATTTTTTTAAATATATTTTATTGACAGAGAGGAAAGGAGAGGGATAGAAGGTCAGAAACATCGATGAGAGAGAGACACCCATCAGCCGCCTCCTGAACGCCCCACACTGGAGATATGCCCGAAACCAAGGTACATGCCCTCGACCGGAATCGAACCTGGGACCCTTCAGTTTTCAGGCCGATGCTCTGTCCACTGAGCCATACTGGTCTCTGGCGTATTTGATTACTTTAAACTCCCTGAGCTGCTGCTTCTCACTCTTGCTGTTGCTTTCCCCTGACCTGTAAATTCAATCTCCCAGTCCACCCCTCCTCCAACCCTCTCTCTTCTTGGGGGAAGTGGAGTAGGGAGCTGGGAGAGGGAGAAGCAAAGTCACTTCTGTGCTTTCTTGGGCTCCATTACTAAGGTTTTTCTAGCCTTTGCGAACTCTCCATCTTGCCTCGTCGATCTCAGCGACCTTTCTTTATTCTTCACTCCCTTTTCATTTTCATTTCTCCCAGGCAATCCACCCCGGATTCTTTTTCTGACTTATTTCTCCTGGATTTTCCTACCTGGAGGTTTGCATTTATGCCTCACCTCATCGCCCCGTTTTTAATAACTGGGAAGTGTCCCCGCCAAAAGCATTCTGTTACAGGAAGAAAAAAAAATGCATTCCATCATCTGCCTGCATCATCCATGCGAGATGAAGGCAGCACCTAGTAAATCATTCTTCCGCCTTCTCAAGTAGCCAAACCAGCAGAGGTGGCCAGCGCCATGCTCTGCTCCGGTGCATACCTGCCCCCCCCAACCCCCACCCCGCCACTCATCAACCTATAACGTAAGTAAGAACTTGAACTCAGGGCTACCCTCCTGGAGATGCCTCGTGGAACAGCACACGTGAAGGAATGTTCTCCTGGCCCCCAAAAGAGCATGCCCAGTGTGGACCTGGAATTGGGGCCATATGCAACAGGCAGTACCACCCCAGGCTGGCACTGAATGGGGCCACCCTTCCCGGGAGGGGGAATCCATCATCCCTTCCCCCAGGAGTGAGTGATTGAGAAGTCCCTTATGTGTTCTGCATAAACTGAAAGTGCCAAGAGGTGCCTCAGGTACGGAGGAGCCAGGAGAGAAGGCACCCACTGGAAGTCCATGCTGAAAGGCTGGAGCACCGGGAGAGAAAGGGTAAAACACAAGTCAGTTTGGACTTAGGAAAAGTCAGCACCCAGGAGACCCCAGTGGCTGCAGCTCGGCTACCAGGCGTTCTCTGGGGAGAGGCATGCACTTGTTGGCTCAGCAGATGGTTTTCATTACGCCCAAGAGGAGCTTAAAAATAAATACAGGCCCCTCGTACTCACCCCAAGTTCAGTCCATGTTCAGTTTTAACAGCACAGCCACCCAGACTTAAAAGTGAGCAGTCTGAAACCCACGTTTGCCATTGTTATTGCTCAAAGGCCGCAACTAAAACAATGGGAACTTTCATGTCAGATTCCCGGAAAAGAAAGGAGAGACAATAAGGAGAGAGTCTTTGTTCCAAAGAAAAACAAATGAATTCGGGCTGAGAGCTAAAGGTGAGGGGGACAAATTAGGCCTGAGGACTCCGTCCGGCCTGCCCCCCAGCACTGCGCAGCTCCTGGGCGGATCTCCGCTGAGAGTTCGAGTGTCGAAGGGGTACGGGTTTGGGAACAGATGGGAAACGAAAGACACGGGCCCACCCAGAAGATGCGGCAGCCTGCAGGGAGGATCACACGTGCCGGCCCAGAGCCAGGAACAAAATCACCAACCTGGCCTTCGCAGACTGTCCCTCGAGGTCAAGAACGGATTTTATGGGAGGATAATGCCTGGCACTGCGCCTCTCGAACCAGAGATTGGGAGCTATCTTTTGAAATCGTTCATTTTTCACCCCGCTCTCCATCACCAGATCAGATCATCTCGGTCGATTAAGCAACACTCGCCAACCACGGTAGTCCCTGGACCACTGATGGGCCATGAGATCCGAAAGGTTGGCCACCTCTGGATTAGAGCATCGCCTAGTACCCTGTTTCCCTGAAAATAAGACAGTGTCTTAGATTAATTTTTACTCCCAAAAATGCACTCGGTCTTATTTTCAGGGGATGTCTTATTTTTCCATGAAGAAGAAGACGGTACACATTTATATTGAACAAGAAAAAAGGAAATGTATGACCTGTCTACGGTACGGGAGTCGTTGTCATCACAAACCAGCTCACTGATGGGCCGCAGCACAGCCGGAGCTGTTCAGGCAGGGCGAGGTCTCTTTAAATCGGGAGTCAGATGCCTGATGGTAGCTTCGGGGGCCTTCTATTCTGGGGAGGCCTGATGTTCAAAGGAGGCCTTATTATCGGGGAGGTCTTATTTTCCGGGCGATGCCTTCTATGACAGCGAGAGGCAAAACTGGAAGGAGGTCTTATTTTCGAGGGATGTCTGCGGACTGAAAGGTCCCAGGTTCGATTCCGGTCAAGAGCATGTACCTTGGTTGCAGGCACATCCCCAGTAGGGGGCGTGCAAGAGGCAGCTGATTGATGCCTCTCTCTCATCGATGGTTCTAGCTCTCTATCCCTCTCTCTTCCTCTCTGTAAAAAATGAGTACAGAAAGACCGCAAGTAAGTAAAGCTGTTGGTTGAAAATGTCTGTTTTCTTTTCTCTTCGGTGTCTGGCTCGCTTTACTCACCCATGAAATAGGGAAGGTGCCTGAAAATACACCCCAGAAGTTTCCAACTTGCCAAAACTCAACACCTGCAGCCGGTAAACCTGGGCCTGTTCTCACTGAAGCGGAGTGGGTGACTTCAGAGCGCACCGTGTGCCCTTCTGCTGATGTTCCTCAAGGATCCTCCCCAACTATAAAATTCAATAACCCATCTGTCCCCTCCGGATCTAAAACGGGGTGAGAAAAGGAAATGAGGAGCCCAGGAACCAATGAGCCACACTGGTCACTAGTTCACTCAAGCGACCGGGCACTTTATTTCATCTCCCCGTCCCCGTGTCCTACATCTACCAACCGAGCACACAGGAAGCAAATGAAGACGCCGCACGTCGCTGGTGACACGGGGAAAAGCGAGTGCCTTTCTCCCGATGGTTTTCTCACGCTTCACACACAGTCCCGACCCCCTCCCCTCCGACCAGCGTGAACGGGCAGAGTTACAGACGCGCGGGCTGAGGATGGTAGAAAGGCCATGTCAGGGGAGGCAGGGTGAGCTGGGGTCAGGAGGCAGGAGGGGACGGGAACCACAAACCCCAGAATTCGATAGGCAGGAATAATGGGGTGGCTCCGACTGGTCTTCCTCAGCCTCGCCTGTGCCAATTTGATTGGACACAGTTAAAAGGGACGAAAGAAAATGCCAATTGAGAAAAAAAATAATAAAACGAAAGATAAAGAGCAGCTTTGCCAAAGGGGTGGGCAGGGATCCGGTCCCGGCCAGGGGAGGAGGGCCGCAGCCCAGGGACACGTCCCCACACCAGCTGAGCCCGCTCTCGGCCGCCGCACACAGCTTCTTCCCACGGGGCTCGGCTGGGCTTTCGGCACCTTGAACCCATTTGAGGGACTTTTTTTTTTTTTTTAGTGAGTTTGGCAAAGTATCGTATGAAAAGAACCAAATAAGAGGAGAGAGCAAATAAAATCATTGCTTCAGCATAAAAAAAAGAAAAGGGTTTTTATCCTTTTCATGTAGCCACACAAAGAATTTGCAAATTCCCTTCCGCTGTAAAATCCGTTCTCATGCACCCACCCACCCACCTTTCCCATGCCACCCCTCTTTCCCACCGCAGCCTCTGGCTCCCTCAGCTCCCCCCCCTTTTTCCCCTCCCCCAGCACTACCTCTCCTTTGCCATCCCCCTGACCTCAAACCCAAGCATCCATCTGAATCAGACATGAGGACCCAACAAATACGTGCTCCTTCTTGCACATACAGGGGTACCTCGAGATACGAGTTTAATTCCTTCTGTAACCTTGAGGCATGGGAAACTACGAGACGCTCGAGTCTCGGTAAACTGATGGGTTGTGTGCAGCCGGCCGATCCAAGCGATTACTCCTATCTCAAATGTTGCTCGTATTTCAAAGCAAAAATCGCTCGCTTGACGGCTCGTATCTCAAAAATCTCGTATGTTAGGGCACTCATATCTCGAGGTACCACTATATTCGTGTGTGTTGTGTGTGTGTGTGTGTGTGTGTGTGTTTACACATATATACTGCTACCAGCACCCCTCCCTGAAGCTCCAACGTCTAGCAGAGACATCAGCCACGATCCCCACACCCCCCTCCCGTGAAACTGCTCTGGGCACAGCTTCTGTTGAAGGGGTAGCTGTAGGCGGTGGTTATTCCACCTGCTAAACCCCCTGAGCCAGAGCTGATTGGACCCAAAGGAGGCCATGAAAGGCTGTGACAAATGGTTCTGAGTGAGGCTGGGTGAAGGTACGTTGGACATATTATTAGTTTATTTCTTACCAATCGTCGGGGAGGGGCTTGGACAACCTTAATTCTGTTCTCTCTCTCCTCCCTGCCCTGGGCTGGGCGTCCACACATCCCACTCCCTTCGCTGCGCACACACTCAGGTTGCCTCTTGTGTCCCCCGCGCCTAAGTCTTTTCTTTGGAAGCGCATGCGCCAGATAAGCTTCTGGAAAGAGTCAGATTCTGGGAGCCGCGTTCCCACCAGGCCTGGAGAGCTTTCACACAGATCAGAGCCCTGGAATGCCTGTCCCGTCTACAGAAGGAAGTGTGATAGTGAAGGAATGTGGCTGGGGTCACTGTCTCTCCCCACTCTCCCAGCCCTCTCCTCCCCGCAACCTTACCCTCCCAGAACAGGGAGAGAGGAAGAGAAAGAGGGAAAGCAGAGTTAAAGGCCATGAATAAGGACCACTTGATAGTGCCACCTGTTTGTGCCAGTGAAACTGCATGAGGTGAGGCGGCTTTGAACTCTGGGCTCTCCGTACCCTACACAGGCTTGGGCTGAAAGCTATTTGATAGGTATGGTCTTCAAATGTTCTCATTATAGTAAAAAGTACAACAAGCATGTCAAACTCACAGCCCGCGGGCTACATAGGGCCCACAACGAATATTTTTGCAGCCCAGCCAATATAAAGTATGTAAGAAATGTGTTAATAAAAATTTTATAACTTGCCCAAACCGGTTTGGCTCTGTGGATAGAGCTTCAGCCTGGGGACTGAAAGGTCCCAGGTTTGATTCTCATCGGGGCATGTATCTTGGTTGCGGGCACATCCCCAGGAGGGGGCGTGCAGGAGGCAGCTGATCCATGACTCTCTCTCATCGATGTTTCTAACTATCCCTCTCCCTTCCTCTCTGTAAAAAGTCAATATTTTAAAAAATTTTTCATAACTTAATTTTTACGATATCCTTTTATACATCATTATTAATAACGAACTACAGCGTTCACTAATGGCGGATGACTATAATCGTGTTGCATTCATTTTCCTTACACATAGGCGCACCATTTCCCTCCACTAATACCAGCAGCGAACATTTTAGCAGCCGATGGCCACGTCATTAGTCTTGGACTGACTTGTTTGGCGTGCGCTAACAGGAAATATTTCATTTTCAGAAAACAAGAAAAATAGGTGTGTTTGTGTTACCCTTATTAATTTGTGCAGTTATTCAGTGTCTGCTAAGTTCATGTTCAAGAAAAATATTAATTTTTATTAAAATGTTCTATTATGTTAACGGTGACCCATTTATTTCAGCCCTTGGTATTCAGCATGCCTCTATCGAAATAATCCTACGTTTCTATGAAAATTGAAGCTTTTGGGGTTTTTGTGTGCGGCCCACAGAAACTCACACCTTGTTTATCTGGCCCGTGTTAGCCTTTGAGTCAGCTAGCTGGAATCCCAAAGAGGTTCAAAGTCTGCATCTCCATGCAGTTTCCCACCCATTCCTTCTGGTGCTAGGATGAATGCTGAAGCAACCCAAATTCCATTCATCAAAGGATCAAGAGAGAAAGAGGGGAGCAGGATAGGGAAAGGGGGGAGATGGACGAAGTCTCTGAGTATTTTAACTTGGGCCTAAGCAATGAGAGTAAGCTGTATGTCATTTGTCAAAGCAGGCGAAAGCTGAAAAAGCTGGAGGGGCTGCCCACCTGGCCCTTTCCCTCTGCCCACCTGGTGAACGCTGGCTTAGACCGGAAGACTGCGGCTTAAATCTCTCAGAGGAAGAGGAAGCCCTGTCGATCTCTAGGCAGTGCCCAGATGAGCTTCCATTGTTGTGCGTGCCACCTTATCATCCCCTATTAGTATTTGTGTGTCTGTCTCCCCAGCTAGAGCATGAGCTTCTTGGCGGCTGGCACTCTGCCTCACGCATCTTCTTACATCAATACTTGGTACCGTTCTTGGCACAGAGTAAGGGTTCAGTAAGTGTTTGTTGGATGGATGGATGGATGGATGGGTGAGTGAGTGAGTTTGTACTGGGATCTATTCCCATATCTGAGCTTACTTTGCCGATTAGGCCTTATCTGTCAAAACAGGAATATTTGTCGAAACTTATTTGGCTCAGTGGATAGAACGTCAGCCTGCAGACTGAAAGGTCCCAGGTTCGATTCTTGGTTGCGGGCACATCCCCAGTAGGGGGCTTGCAGGAGGCAGCTGATCGATGTTTCTCATTAATGTTTCTAACTCTATCCCTCTCCCTTCATCTCTGTAAAAAATCAATAAAATATATATATAAACAGGAATACAGTGGTACCTCGAGATACGAGTTTAATTCTTTCCGAACCTTGAGGTGTGGGAAATCATGAGATGCTCGTGTCATGGTAAACTGGTGGGTCGTGTGCAACCGGCCGATCCGCGAGATTACTCCTATCTCAAATGTTGCTCGTATTTCAAAGCAGAAATCGCTCGCTCGACGGCTCATATCTCAAAAAGCTCTTATGTTAGGGCACTCGTATCTCGAGGTACCACTGAATCCACAAATGCGCCCTCCAGCCCCAAGCTCTGTGAGTCATTCCACTTTCCTTCACAAATCCCACTTACTAACAGTCATAGCTAACACTTACTGACCAGGTTACCGAGCCACCCTCTGCTCAGCACGACACAGGTTACCTCCTTCAAGCCCATGGCATCCTGACTGCCATGTTCAGGTGGCAGCTGGACGGGGACCAGGCTGAGGCTCACAGGTGACTGATTTGCTGGATAAGAGAATGGAGCGACTTGAAAAGGAGGCAGCCAAGTAAAGGGACAAGAAAGGGGCCAGGCAATTGCATGTGGCTCTCCTGCCGGAGGAGACTCAAAGAACGAGCCAGGGGAGAAGATGAGGAGGGCGGTCATGAGCAGGCATTGTTCTGCCCCCTTTACAGAGAGGGAAACTGAGGCTCAGAAGCGTGAAGGAATGTACCCAATGTCCTACAGATGGAGGCAAGAGTCCAAAGCTCGGGTCTGCTGCACTGCCCGGCCGGCCCGTTCTCTGCCCCGGGATGGGGAAGGTCTGACTAGGGACAGTCCCCCCTGAAGAATAGCTCTGTCCCACGGGTTTCCCCAGCCCGTTCTCCCACAGGCAACGAAGGGGCGGTAACCCATACACTCCTATCAGTCAAAGCACAGCCTGCAGTATCCACGGGGACGTGGAATATTTCAGGGCGAGGCTACCAAGGCTGAGAATCGCACAGGCAGAGGAGAGAGCTCACGATTTGGAGTCTGAGAACTAGAATGCAGCCGAAACTGGTTTGGCTCAGTGGATAGAGCATCGGCCTGTGGACTGAAAGGTCCCGGGTTCGATTCCGGTCAAGGGCATGTACCTGAGAAGCGGGCACATCTCCAGTGGGGGCTGTGCAGAAGGCAGCTGATCGATGTCTCTCTCTCATCGATGTTTCTAGCTCTCTGTCCCTCTCCCTTCCTCTCTGTAAGAAATCAATAAAATATATTTTTAAAAAAGAACTTGAATGCAAGGTCCCCATTAACTCCTCGTTGGCTGGGGACGGTGGGGCTTGGGAAACTGTGAAGCATGAAACTAATAGCAGGTACACTGTCCTTATGGATGATGAGAGAATCCTGGCCTTCACGCACTCTCACACAGGATCTGGCCCTCGACATGGATCCCTTCGAGCACATTCGCAGTTACCAAAAAGGAGGGCACATCTCAGCGGAGCCTGACACGGCCCCTCCAGGCTGCCGGGCTGTGTATTTGCTCCGTGCATCTGTGTCACTGGAGAAACACAATAAGAACAGGGAGGCTGGCCTCCTCGGCCTTCAGACCGCCCCCTCAGCCGGCCAGAGGGCCAGAGAGCAGGACCCACAGGAGCAGGGACGCTAAACAAGACGCAGATGGCCAGCTGACCCAGGCGAACCGGCGCCACGTGCCGCGGTTGAGCAATATCACGGACAGCTCCTCGGCCAGCCTCCTCGCCATCCCTGCGCCGACCCCTCTGGCAAAGGCTGCCGGCGGGATGGGCATCACTGCTGGGAAGGAGATGGGCTCCAGTCCTCCCCCACGGGCCCCGCCCGCCCTCCCCTCGCTGGCTGGAGTCGGCACTGTTGTCATCGGCGCTGCCTGGAGCCTGGACAGCCGTCAGCTGATAGGAACCTTGCACGTGTGGGGGGGATGGAGGGGAGGGAAGGGGGGCCTTGACACCGCCTTCTATGATGTGGCACCCGAGGCCCACGCTGAACAGCCCCAGCTGTGTGCTGGCTTCCTGTCCCTGGCCTGGGCTGACCCGCAGTGAGGCGCCCGGCTCGCCCCTGCCTCCGTGTCCCGGGGAGCTCTGGTTCCTTGCGGGGAGCACCTTCCACCTTCCCTCCCCGTCCCCCATGCAGATGCAGACCCGATCCTGTGCTCTGAAGGCCCTCTGGCTCCCTGGGCCAGAGTTTAACATTCTTTTTTTTTTTTTTAATATATTTTATTGATTTTTTACAAAGAGGAAGGGAGAGAGATAGAAAGCCAGAAACATCAATGAGAGAGAGACATGGATCAGCCACCTCCTGCACACCCCCCACTGGAGATGTGCCCGCAACCAAGGTACATGCCCTTGACCAGAATCGAACCCAGGACATTTCAGTCTGCAAGCCGACGCTCCATCCACTAAGCCAAACCGGTTTGGGCGAGGTTAACATTCTTATTTTTTAGTTCCTCTGGCAGCCTGTGTCTGCTCTGGAGAAGCTGTATAGGGAGTGATTAAGAGGTAGACCTGGGGCAGACTGCACGGGTTCAAGTCAAGTCATGCCACTTACTACCATAGAGTCGTTGTAGAGATGATCTGAGTTAACAGAGGCAGAGGAGCCATGGAAAAGTCCTTATATGTGTGTCTATACATACACCTACTAGAGGCCCAGTGCACGACATTCGTGCACTGGGGGTGGGTCTTTCAGCCCGGCCTGCACCCTCTCACAGTCCGGGACCCCTCGGGGGTTCTTAGCACTGCCTTGGAGGCTGGAGAGGCTCCCGCCACCACTGCTGCACTGAGCCCGGCTTCTGGGCTCCCCCTGTGGGAGCACGTTGACCACCAGGGGGCAGCTCCTGGTTGAGTGTCTGCCTCCTGGTGGTCAGTGCACGTCATAGTTACCGGTCATTCTGCCGTTCGGTCTATTTGCCTATTAGGGTTTTATGAGTTGCCAACCACTGCCCTAGACTCTGGATTCCAATAATTACAGGCTGTTGTTCCTTGTGATTAAGCCCCTATCCCAGTGGTTGGCAAACTCATTAGTCAACAGAGCGGCAAACCAAGATTCGCGAGCCGCCGTTTGCCGACCACTGATATAGGATATTCAAATGCAGAATATATGAATAGTATATATATGTGCGTGTGTATACTATCTAATAGGCTATATATGTACAGGGTGTCCCCCAAAAATGTATTCACACTTCAATAGCTGATAGCTCAATTTTGAAAATGAAATGTATTTTAATAAACACTGGTGCTATAATTATTCAAAGTATGTGTATACATTTTTGGAACACCCTCTATATGTGTATAAGTGTAGATATGTATATAGTGTGTATATACTATTGATTTCCTATGTACAGACATATAATTTGCACATATAAATTACATTATTATATACTAAATATTATGTCATTAGTTCATTAATAGGAGTACTATATTATACACTAATAAATATAGTTATAGGTAATATACTACCGACTAAGCTACAAAGGCTGAGAATCGCACAGGCAGAAACTGGTTTGGCTCAGTGGATAGAGTGTCAGCCTGCGGACTGAAAGTCCCAGGTTCAATTTCAGTCAAGGGCATGTGCCTTGGTTGCAAGCACATCTCCAGTAGGGGGCATGCAGGAGGCGACTGATTGATGTCTCTCATTGATGTTTCTAACTCTATCTCTCTCCCTTCCTCTCTGTAAAATATCAATAAAATGTATTTAAATATATATAGATAGATACACACACACACACTACTGACATTTTCCAGAATAAATAACATGATATCACATCATCATCTATTTATTTGTCTACATTGTTCCCTGGACGATGAGTCCTTTAAGCAGCCGTCACCAACCAGTGACCACGGACCACTGATGGTCCCTGAGGTCCAAAAGGTCAGTGACCGCTGCTGCAGAGTAGACACCATGGCTTCTGGTTTCTCTGTCCCTCAAGCCAGGGTTTGGAACATAGTAGGTGCTCAATAATCAATACTGACTTCCTGTGCCGCCCGCCCCACATACATGCTGTCCCCCCGGGACAGAGAACCCCCCTCCCTCCCCCCTCCTCCCGGCCTCTCTCCGTTCCCAGTGCCTCTCCAGCGCCGCGTTCCCGCAGAAGCCTGGCTTCAATTTGGAGAGATCCAGAGAGCCAAGTGCTGCAGGCAGGCCTCGCCCTGTTTGCAAGCCCCGTTCTCCTGCCTCCCCGAGGACTCCCCCTCCTGCCGACCTCCCGGGCCCCTCCCAGGCTACGCCCAGCGCTGTCCCCGCTCCACCCTGGGCGTCCCTGCTTTCCCACGCAGCCCGCGACACCGCTCCCGCTCGGGGACACGGAGGAAACCAGCCACCTCCGAGGCCAGGCGGGCTGGTGCCATTCCCACAGCCACCGCCCGGGGCCCTTCCGCACCAACCAGCGCAGCTGGCAGCAGCCCAGGCCCTCCGACGACGCGACTTGGAGAGTGACATTCCAAACCGAGCCTGGGCCCCCGGGCTGGGAGGACCACACACAGCAGGATGCATACACCCCCACCCTCGGGCCGGCTCCCCACCCAGGCCCCACACAGGCACCCACCGCACACAAGGTGCTGCACACGGAGCCCCTCTCGGGGGCACCCTGCTGCCTCGGCCTGGAGACAGAGACGGCCCTCCTGGCTCCTGGGGACACGGCCCACTCAGCACCGTCCTGGGCTGCGTGTGCAGAACCGCCTGTCCACTCCGCTCCGGGCTCCCCTACTTGTGGTGCGGCCGAAAGGGGAACAAGAACCGTCAGCACAAACCTCGCCACGAGGCTGCCAAAGTGTGCCCTTCAAATGGGCACGATAAAGGCCAGGTCCCGTGCTAGCCAGTGTGGCTCTGTGGATAGAGTGTTGGCCTGCGGACCAAAGGGGCCTGGGTTCGATTCCGATCAAGGGCATGTACCTTGGTTGCAGGCTCCTCCCCAGCCCAGGCCCTGGTCAGGGCTCATGCAGGAGCAACCAATCAGAGTGTTCCTTTCTCATCAATGTTCCTCTCTGCCTTTTCCTCTCCCTCTAAAAATCAATGGGAAAATATCCTCCAATGAGGATTAATCAAAAAAATAAATAAACAAATAAGAACTGAACCATCCCGCTGGAGAGAGAAGACCGCATCTGCTCTCAGGGAGACTCCCATCGGCCCCAAGCTGGACCCCAAGCTGCATGTCATCAGCGCCGAGGCAGGAGGCGCTCAGAGGACAGCAGAGAAGTCAGGGGGCTGGCTTCCTGGCGAGGTGGGCTCCGTGGGGAAGCAAAGTTGAACAGAGAGCATTTCGGGACGAAAGCGACCTGGAGAAGAAGAGGAGAGAGGAAATGAGCAGGAAGTTGTGAGCAGAGCAGCAGAGCCGCATTTGGAGAACGAATGAGAAAAACACCAGCATCTCCCAGAGCGGCTCTGAGGGATGGCGGAGCGCCAGGCGCCCCGGTGATTGATTTAATATCAATAATGTCTCTCTTTCTCATCAGCCTGGGAGGGAGGGAGAGTTGTCCCAGACGCCAGGCACCTCCTCCATGGGGACACACTCAGAAAAGGCCAGAAGCAAAGCATCAAGACCATGGGCAGCCTGGTCTGTGAGCAGAAGGAAAGCTGAGGTTGCTGGGAGGCACTGAGCCACGTGACCAAACCCCAAACCCAGCGGGTGGGGGGATGGAGCGGTTTTGGAAGAGCAGGATACATGGAGAGCATTTACCTGCATTTGGGGGAAACAGACGGGCCCTGGGATAGGGGGAGCCCAGTCTAGTTTGTCTCCCCTGTTCTGGCTATAGGTCTTCCCGCTGCAGCCCAGTCTCCTCACCCCCTAGTGACCGTAGCATGACTGAGAGGCAGGGGTGGGAGGTAGGGGGCTCCAGGGAGTCCCTGTAGCCCTACACCTCTGCCCTCAGCTCCCCCACCCCCTCATCTACAAGTGCAAGCTCACTGTTGAGCTAACAGCCAGTGACAGTGACTTTGGTCATCCAAACCAGCATATTCTGGAGAATCAAGGACGCGTTGTTAATAATTACGCTGGGAGCACAGATGTCCATTGGAACCGGGGCAAACCAGGGCATCCGCTCCCCTGGTTGCAGGGCTCAGGCCAAAGGCCACTCGGGGGTGGCCATGAGGACTTGGCCTTTCAAGGAAAATCGGCTGGTGTCTGTGTCGGGCAAGGTTCTCCCCAAGACATTTTTGCAGCCCTGATGGCTTTTGTCTTTCTCCTCTATGGTATAAGGGAGGGGAAAACAGATAGGAGGGAGTATTACTGGCAACCTAGAAACTCAGAGATCATCATAATCTGGCCACTCAGTGTATGTATGTACATACATGTATGTATGTATGTATATCATGCATTAGTGTATGTGTATATATAATGCATGATATATATATATATTAGTATACAGTGTGTGTGTGTGTGTGTGTGTGTGTGTGTGTGTGTATATATGTATATATATATATATCATGCATGATTTCGTGCATGGGTCGTGTCTGGCCAGGCCAGGGGACAATTTGCATATTAGCCTTTTATTATACAGTATAGGATATATACTGAGTGGCCAGATGATTATGTGTTCAGACATCATAATAATCTGGCCACTCAATGTATTGTGGCAACTGTCACGTCGACCACTTGGTTACTCTGGAGCCGTTTCCCAGAACCCCTTGCCTGGGTGGTTCTGAGTTAGAATGGCCCGTGGTGGGACCTGCACTGGCTTTGGAGGCAGAAGCGGGCAGAGGCCACCACTCCACCTGGGCGGTCACAGAAGTATCTGTGAGTCTGTCTCATCCTCCACACCTTGTGCTCCTTTTCCATAACTTCTGAACTCTGTCTCCTCAATGCTCAGCCCTCTCCTTCCCCATAGCCCACACCGCTTCCCCAGGAGAAGCAGGACCCACACAGGCGCCCGCTGTGAAGGTGGACTCTCGGCTCCAGCCAAGGGCAGGGATGCGAAGTGTGAAAGGGTGTTCCTTTTTTTTTTTTTTTTTTTTTTTGCTTCACCACATACTTTGGAGTCACAACTGCACTTTAAAGAGAATGCTAGATTGGTGGAGTTGGTTCAGCTCCAAGACAAATGTTCGGTGTTTGTTTTTAAACCAGGCCTCCTGCGCTAAAATCCCCCGCAAGCCACGCTGGGGAAAACCTCCTTTAACAGGCATCCGTGGGCACGGCCAGAAGAGCTCCCGACACCCAGGCGGGTTTTCTTTTCTAATTGAGTGACTCAGGGGCACAACCAGAGTCAGGTGCTCGTGCCAATCATGCGGTCAGACTTTCAAACAAACTCCCTCTCCCGCGAGGTGTGCCGATGGGACGGCCCTCTGGCGAAGGAGAGAGGACACGTTTGGGTTCGCAGCCTGGAGGAGAGGGAAGTAGGCCTGAGAGCCTGGGTTCAACCCTTGACTTTCTAAGAACTGTCCCCAAGTAACCTCCCCGGCCAGTGACAGTCCTGAAAGGCACCAACCACCCCAGCAAGTGGAGATTCTGGCCAAGCCACATAACTCTTTTAGTCAACAATCCATCAGCAAGCCAGCAGCCGGCCAGGCCTCCAGGACAGAAGAATGCGGCAGTGAGCCTCTCGGGTGAATCTTGAAAATCAGGTGGCGGTTCGGAGCCCAGCCCCTGCACTGACCTCTGAGCAACCCCGGGGAACCTGCTCACCGGGCTCCAGTTCCCTCATCGGTGAACCCAAGGTGATGAGAATGTGCACACAAAGGGGGATTGTGAAGGTGAAATGAGAGGACATAAAATCTGAGTATTAGCCGAGACTGGTTTGGCTCAGTGGATAGAGCGTCGGCCTGCGGACTGAAGAGTCTCAGGTTTGATTCCGGTCGGGGGCATGCACATTGGTTACGGGCACATCTCCTCTGTGGGGCGTGCAGGAGGCGGCTGATCGATGTCTCTCTCTCATCGATGTTTCTGACTTTCTATCTCTCTCCCTTCCTCTCTGTAAAAAAACCAATAAAATATTAAAAAAAAGACAATGCACTTTAAAAAAAAAATCTGAGTGTTAAATGTTCAATATAGCTTCACTAATAAAGTATAATACATTAATTTTTTTCTTTAAGAAAAAATAAAAAAAGTGTAAAAGCTACCCTTTCCTGGAACCCCAGTCCCCAACTTAGATCAGCGTGATAACTTTTGTGAGGGTTCAGAAAGAGGGCTAGATTTTCATTTCCAGGAAGATGGAATAGACATACTTTTCCCTATGCCTCCTGCATGTACAATAAAAAGCCCAGGACAGAATGTGCACACCAACATAATAAGACTAAAAGGCAGGGAGGAGAAGGCAGACTGTCTAGGGACTTGGGGACTCCCAACATAGTGATGAATTCGTGGGCTTCTTGTGGGTTTTGGGTTGGGTGTTTTGTTTTGTTTTGTTTTGTTTTGTTTGCCTCTGTATACACCAGACTTGGAGCAGAAGAAGGTGGCAAAAAGACCAGAAGACAGACACACTCCCAACAAAAGCCTTCTCTCTTTGACGAAAGAAGCATGAAAGGGGAGCCTAGCAAGGCAGAAAACTCGTGGACAATCACTGCTCTGCAATGCTGTGGCCCCACTCCCTCTCTGCCTGGGAAGGTTGAGGAGGGAACCACTTTTCACCACCCTCATGAGGCTATCATGAGATGCCCCCAATGTCCCCACACGGCAGTGTCACAGGAGGTCATCAAAGGAGCCGGGAGCTTTATCCCCACTGGGAGGTAACAAGTCACCTTCCCTCGGGATAGAGGCAAAGACCCAAGGAGACCTGGATGTCAAGTCCACATGGAAATAATGTGGCGCCCCCCTCAGCAGAGTGTGTGCCGGAGGAGACCTGGTGTAAAATCAGAACTTCACGTCTCCTAGCTGTAATAAAACCAACACACACACCCCTCCCAGACAGACTTAAGCCTAAATGTATCAATTATGACATTAAATGCAAATGATCTAAATATATTAAAAATACAGATATGGAAAGCAAAAAATATAGGAATTCTAAGAAGGAATCAAAAAGTTTTGATAAAAATAAAAAACATTGTAACAGAAATAAGGAATGTCTTTGATGAGCTTAGTAGTAGACTGGGCATGGTTAAAGGAAAATATCTCTGAGCTCAAGGATATCTCGATAGAAACTCCCAAAACTGAAAAGAGAAAAAAGCCTAAAAAGAAAATAGAACTGAATATCGAAGAACTGTGGGACAACTACAAAAATCTAACATTCACAAAGGAGCTAACCGAAGGAGGGGGGAAAAGATAAAGAAACAGAAAAAACATTTAAGGCAATAATGACTGAGAATTTTTTCCCAAATTAATGAAACCAAACCACAGATCCAGAAAGCTCAAAAACATCAAGCAGGATAAATGCAGAAACAAATAAGACACATAGGTATATCATATTCAAATGGCAGAAAATCAAAGATTTTTTTTTTTAATGTTGAGAGAAGCCAGGGTTTAAAGCTACTTTACCTTTAGAGAAGCAAAGAATTGTATCTGACTTCTCAGAAAACATACAAGCAAGAAGAGCATGGAGTGAAATACTTAAAAGTATTGAAAGAAAAAAAATCACCAACCCAGAATTCTTTACCCTGTGAAATTATCCTTCAAAAGGAAAAAGTAAAGACTTCCTCGGGCAAATAGAAATTGAGGGAATTTGTTGCTAGGACTGTCTTGAAAGAAATGTTAAAACAAGTCCATCAGAGAGCAGGAAAGTGATAAAGCTCAGAAACTTGATTCTGCATAAAGGAAGGAAGAGCATCAGGGTAAGCAAAACAAACACTTTTACTTTTCTTACTCTTGATTGATTTAACAGATAATATTGTGTTCAAAGTAATGATAGCAACAATATATTAAATTGTGCATGCTTGTGTGTCTATGTATGTAAGCTTACGTATAAGTGAAATGACTGGCCAGCAATGATACAAGGGACAAGAGGGAAGAATTTCGATTATTTTGCTATTGGAATGGACTCTGTAGTACCTGTGAAACCATGTAGTGTTATTTGAAAGTGGACCCAGATTAATTGTAAGTGTATGTCGAAAACTCTATTTTTTTTTCTTTTCTTTAAAAGAAGTATAAATAAATAAATATAACTAATATGCTAAGAAAGGAAACAAAATGGAATCACAAAATACTCAGATAAAAAGAAAAGAAGACAAAAACAGGAACAAAGATAAGTAACAAAGAGAAAGCAGTCATCAATATGGTAGATATTAATCAACCTATATTAATAATCACTTTAAATGTCAATGATCTAAATATGTCCATTAAAAGACAGAGATGGTCACCATAAATTAAAAAATAAAACCCAACTACACATTGTCTAGTTTAAAAAAAAAAGCTTTAAATATACCATGAAGAGTAAGGAGACATATAGCATGCTAGCACTAATCAAAAGCAAGTGGGAGTAGCTGCCTTAATTTCAAAAAGACCAGATTGTGGAGCAAGGAAAGCAATCAAGGATAAAAGGCCTCCAATAAACTTTTATCTAAAACGCTGCCGCCATTTTTATCTTGCGTTATAATGAGATGAACATGTCTGATTGATCCACTATTAAACTGTAAACTCCATAAGGACCGTGTCTGATTTATCTTGATGTATCCACTCTTGGTGCCTACTCTGATATCAATAAACCGAGCAAAGAGTATTAGTTGAAAGAATAAATCAAGGACAAATGGAGACTGATTTGTCCAAGACCTGAGGAAGTCTTTCTAAAAGTGAAAACTGTGAAGGTCAAGGTGTAGATGTACTGCGTGTAACTAGGCCTGGAGACTCCTCCTCATCGCTGCTGATTGTGTCGTCTTGGCCAATACTGTAACCCATTGGTTCCCAGCCTTTTTATTGGCCACGCCCCACCTAAGCATCTCTAAAATCCTGACATCTCCTCCCCTATGACACAGAATTCTTCTTATTCAAAAAATGAACTCCTATTCACATGGAGGAAGCCTAAGAGGCCATTAGCTTGGTCTAAACAAGCTTCCAGAGAACATGGCATCCATGAAAGAGACAAATAAAAGAAAGGACAGTTGAAGTACTAAGGAAGAAATCTCTAAGAAATTGTTAAAAAATAATAATAATACAAAGGGATATGAAAAATAGAAAGGAAAGTTTCAAAATATATAATAGAGAACTGAAGTGTATAAGTATGTCACAATATATTTTTATATATTGTATATGAGGCCTCTAAAACCATAAGAAACACAAAAAAATCAGTTAATAATTCGTTCTTAAATTGCCCCCCCCCCAAAGTCAAATTGCCCCCCTGTGGGTCAGGTGTCCCACGTTGGGAACCGCTGCTTTAACCTCTAGGTTTCTCCCGGAAGGATCTATGGATAAGGAATGTGCGGTTCCATTCCGTTTGCTTTTAGTTTTCATTTCCACCGCTCCTAATTCAAAGACGTGAAAATGAAGGTCGGTTACAATAAAACCCCTGTCCCCAAGGCACATAAAGATAAAAGGGAGAAGCTGGAAGTCACAGACAGGAAATGGGGGGACAAGTCACCTGGACCCTAGGTGAAACAGTCACTGTAATTGGGCCATAAATGAAGTACCAAGCTTCCTGGTTGCCAAGGCGAAAAGCAAAAGCCACAGTGTTCTTCGTTCTCCTTGTCAGAAAAAAAAAAAAAAATCATGCTAGATATCAGGAAAGACAAGCCCTTTCCTGGAACTGCCTTTGCAGAAATTATCGAGTTATTCCTTTAAAAAAAAAAAAAAAAACGGATGAGTCATATCAGGGACAACATCCTCAATTGTCCCCTCCCTGAACCATCAAGGCTACAGGAGAGCCTCGTACCCAGACAGGCCTGTGCTGGGGAGATTGGACAGGGTCCCTCAGTGAAGACGCAGCGCCCAGCCAAGCCCCCGCCCCCAGCAGCTGCATAACTTGGCCAGTCACGTCGTTATTTCATGTTGTCTGATGGGGTGTAGAAAAAATGCTCGCCTGAAACAACAATTTTCCACTTGGCATTCGGCTGGGCCGTTCTCTCTGACCATCATCATCTGCCATTGGATTAAGCGCCCTGATAAAACAGGCCGTGTCCCCTGAGTGTAAAAATCAATAAGCCACCATAATAGCATTCGTTTGCTGTTTGCTGTGGCAGAAGGGCATGGGCCAAGTTTACCTAAAAAATAATAATAAATCACCAACTGTTTGCAAGTTAAAGAAAAAGTATTGCCAAGAGAGACATGAGAAGTGGGGCACCCCCTACCCCCCGACCCCAGGAAACTCGGCAGCAGAGAGTCAGGACCTTTTGAAGCTGGTGATGAGTCCCCTGAGCTTCCGTTATTCCATTCTCTCTGCTTCTGTGTGTTTGTGTGTTTGTTTGTTTGTACCTATGAGCACTGCCGGTTAGACTGCAAGATTCTGGCTCTGACAGGTGATTACAGCCTGCAAACTCCCCCCCCCACCCCCCCAAAGCTGAGCGGCTCTTCCCTGGGACGGGGACTCAGTAGCCCAGTGACTTTCCAGGGTTGAGGCACAGGCCTGGTCCAGACCTGGCTGAGCGCATCCTCATCCGGGAGCCTGCAACAAACCTGTGACCTCAGTGGAGATGCGAGGGGGAGGGGGAGGTAAGAGGAGGGGAAGGGGCTGCTGGCCCTGGGAATCGTGGATCTGGGGTGGGAAGAGGTGGAGCCCCGAGTGGGGAGGGGCTCACAGTGCAGAGGTGCAGGGTTGTGTCCTGGAGAGAGTGAGGAGGCTTCTAGGGGTGGGCGAACTGGGAGCCAAAGTTCGGAGAGCCCGCCAGTGGGAGCCCCGATTGCGGGGCCTCTGACACCAGCCGAGGCCGGACATGGGCTCCGGGGACCAGAGGGCAGTGGCTGAGAGAGGAGCTTGGGGATCTGGCCCCTCTGCACCCCGCGCCCCCCGCTCCCGGCAGCGGCAGCTAGCCTGGCCCTTCCCCTCTTTGAAGAAAGCAGGAGAAGAATGTGTTTGATTTTCCCTAAAACAAACACTGCGTCGAGTCCAGAGATAAGCCCCAACGTGGTTGGCTCGGGCTGCCCTGCGCAAGGGAAGTCACACTTCATATTTCCAACATGAAAGCCGGACCAGGGCTGGGCTGGAGCAGCGGCCCCAGCCTCCTTCAGGGACAGGCCTGTCCACGCGCCCCGGGGCCTCCTGGGTGACCCAGTGGTCGTGGTGGCTGAGGCACGTCTCTCTGCCGGCTGGGCCTGGGCCTCCAGAACCAGCAGGCTACCAGGAGCCAGGTCTCCCCAAAAGGGACCTCGGTGGCTGAGGCTCAAGGAGGTGCCACCTAGGGGATTGGAAAGGGACCGGATTGGGAGAGGGAAGTTTCCACTGAGAACCTGCCTGGGTAACACAAGATGTGAGCAGGGAGCTGGTGTGCAGGCGGGGAAGGTGGGGGGACAGCAGAAGGACGCCCCTCCGGTCCCCTTCCTCACAGGCCTGCGTGCCCCCAACTGCTCTGTATCCCCAGCCCAGCACACTGGGGGTGATGATAAGAACAGCCAGGCCCTGGGTGTTCCGAGTGCTCTCCGTGTGTTATCTCTCGGTTCGCCCCGCAAACCTACCGGGCAGGTACTCCTATCACCTCCATTTACAGATAAGGGCCCCAAAGCCACCGGAAGAGCAGCAATGCAAGGTCACGGGCAGTGCAGCCCCAGAGGAACCTGGAGCCCTGGCTCTGGGAGGCCGCTGGCTGCTTGGCTTCCCACAGGCCCTGCCGCCCTCCCTGCCCTCCGCCTCCAGGGGGGACTGCCACCCTCAAGCCCCTCCCCTGAGCTTCCCCTGCTGCTTATTTCCATTGAAGACGAGTGTCCCACCCCCAGGCCAGGCGGCAATGCCCCCTCCCCTCTGCTTGCTCAGTTCAGCTCCCCGGGCCTCTCAGGGGCCCTTTGGCCCGATTCCCAAACCCAACGCCTCTGGCACCCCGCCTGTGAGTCTGCAGCCACGCCCCGCCTAACGACATTTGGGTGAGGGAGAAATGCATGCACAGCCCTGGTCCTGGGAGGTGATAATGGAGCCGGAAAATTCCCATCAGCTAGGGACTGCGTGGCCATCCTACTCGGCAAACATAAAGTCTGACTTGCATGTTTGTGGTGATGCTGTTGTAAACAAAACACACTGTGTTACAGGGGTATAAAAGGACAGCACATGTGACTAGGTACTGTATGTAATACTGGACAATGATATAAATGCCTGTGTTACTGGTTTATGTATTTACCAAATTATACTTCTTTTTTTCTTTTTCTTAATATATTTTTTTAATATATTTTATTGATGTTTTACAGAGAGGAAGGGAGGAGGATAGAGAGTTAGAAACATCAATTAGCTGCCTCCTGCACACCCCCCACTGGGGATGTGCCCACAACCAAGGTACATGCCCTTGACCAGAATCGAACCCGGGACCTTTCAGTCCACAGACCGACGCTCTATCCACTGAGCCAAACTGGTCAGGGCAAATTATACTTTTTATCAGTAGGGTATATGTATCCTTTCTACTTATTTTATTTTTAAGTTTGCTGTAAAACAGTATGCCATGTCTCTAAATGTGATGTAGCTTAAGCGTGCGGTGTTTATAAGATGTACAGTGTTGTACAGCAACATCCTACGCCTTCCCATTCACTCACCGTCCGCTCACTGATTCATCCAGAGCAACATGCAGGCTGCAAGCTCTAGTCAAAGTGAGTGCCCTATAGAGGGGTGCCATTTTTAATCCTTATTGTACCCTATTTCTACTGTGCCTTTTCTCTCTTTAGATACAAACCTACTTACCATTGGGTTACAATTACTGACAGTATTGAGTACAGTAACGTGCTGTGCGTGTGTGTAGCCTAGGTGTGCAGTAGATAATAGCATCGGGCCTAGGTTGCAGTAGGCTGTACCCATGGTCAGCAAACCGCGGCTCGAGAGCCACATGCGGCTCTTTGGCCCCCTGAGTGTGGCTCTTCCACAAAATTTCATGGCCTGGGCAAGTCTATTTTGAAGAAGTGGCGTTAGAAGAAGTTTAAGTTTAAAAGATGTGGCTCTCTAAAGAAATTTCAATCGTTGTGCTGTTGATATTTGGCTCTGTTGACTAATGAGTGTGCCCACCACTGGGCTATCCCATTGATCTTAGATGTGCAGTGGGCTAGACCATCTCGGCTTGTGTAGTTGCACTGTGTGATAGTCACACAATAACAAAGTTGCCTAATGATGCGTTTCTCAGGACATATCCCATCATTACGCAGCATGAACTACATTTTTCTCTCTCACTAAAACAGCCAATTCTAATGACTTCTCTCAAGGGAAAAAAAAAAATAGAAAAAAAGAAGAAATGAACTGTTCCCCTCTTTCTAGCCTGACTACTCTTCTGAGTTTTTGTCAAGTTGATAATGGAGCTGGAAAATTCCCATCACCTACTGATAATCGGTCTGTTAGGATTAAATGGAGGATTCCATTGGCCGCCGGCTCTGATGGGGTCGGGACGGACACACACCTGGGCACAAAGAGGAAGAACCTGGGGCCTGTTACCGGGTCCAGGAGAGCAAAGCCCCAGTCCCGGATGATCACCATCACCACTGACCGAGGATGACGCTGGGTACTTGACCAAGAACCGGCTAACAGGGACCACAAACAAAGCTGTTTTTCCAGACACACGGGCCAAGGACAAGAATCTGCAGGGACCTTTCAGCGGCAATCCCACAGGAAGAAACCCCAAGAGGAAGCGGGTCTTTTAGGTTTGGGCAAAGAGCTAACACATATCTGTGGTTCAGCTATATTTTAAGAAGTTATTCCTCCCAAAAAACAACAACAATATTGACAAGGACATGTGTTCGATTCGCCCCAACCAGCCCCAGTGTTGAGGAGATGACACCCTGACCAGCCATCACAGGTATTCCTATCCTGGAATGATCTGGAATGTGCCTGGCTGAGTGCCATGCCCTTAAGTAATTTTCCCTCAATCTTTCCTCCCTGATCTGCCTTCCAAATTTCATTTTCCAAGTCGAATTTGTTACAGAAGAGGGAAAGGAAATAACATCAATAATGATGTATTTAGGTTTTATTATTTTTTTTAATCTTTATTGTTGCGAGTATGACAGAAGCCCCCTTCCCCAGGCCACACCACCCCCATTGACGTCTTCCACCCCCACTGCCTCACCCCGCCAGGCCCTCACCACCCCATGGTCTGTGTCCATGGGTTATACATAGATGCATACAAGTTCATTGGCTGATCTCTTCCCACCTACACCCTCCTCTGCCTTCCCTCTAAGGTTCCACAGTCTGTCCATGCGTCCATGTCTCTGGATCAGTTCTTACTAAGTGCTGGGTCGGTATTTCCTCCTTGGACACTCTAGCAACTGTTGTGTAGAGCAGTGGTTCTCAACCTTCCTAAGGCCGCGACCCTTGCATACAGTTCCTCATGTGGTGGTGACCCCCAACCATGAAATTTTGCTACTGTTATGCATCATGATGTAAATATCTGCATTTTCTGATGGTCTTAGGCGATCCCTGTGAAAGGGTTGTTCGACCCCTAAAGGGGTTGAGACCCACAGGTTGAGAACCACTGGTATATTATTATGTTGTAGAGAAAGGCCCCTCTGCCTATTGTTATATTACTTACAGACAGGCCCTTTGCCGACTCCCTTGTTTCTCCACTGATTTTAGCACCATGCCTTGAACACATGGGAGATTCTGGATTATTTGTTCAGTGGGACCAGATTCATTCAACAACCCTCTGGAATTAAGAACACACCTCTTGACCCCACGGTTGCAAGTCAACGCTTTTATCTTTATTACCAGAGCAATAAAAATAGCTTCTATTCATTGGTCTCCGTGAGGTGCCAAGCTCTGTGCCTAAGGTTTCACATTCATTATCTGATGTGACTGCCATAAAAATCTGGTTATTTTTCCCGTGAAATTCCGGAGGTTTAGAGAAGCAGCTACAAAGGGGGCAAACCCAAGGCTTGAGCCTATCCTCAAAGAATGAATTAAACATCCTGACTCCAAGGAAAAGGGAAAGAGAACTCATGGACATGGACAATCCATGGGGAGACCGTTGGGGCTGGGGTGGAGGTGGAAGAGGGCATACAGGGGATAAATAGTGATGGAAAAATTAAAATTAATTAATTAATTTAAATAAAGAAAACCACACCACCGATTTTCTTAAAATTCTAAAAAATAATAATAATAAGCAACCTGAATCTCAGGTGTGTGCTCTTTGCCACTAAGATAAAACCAAAAATAAACCATAGAAAATAAAAATACAATAAATAAAGTGGTGGTGAGGGGAAATTCCCCACAATCCATCCCTACACAGCCCATCCCCTCCACTATAATGCCCACCTCTTCCTCATGAATTTCCACTGTTAAATGTTTGACATGTATCTGTCCATATGCTTTGGGGTATATATATAAACTATATGTTTACATATAAACTATATGTTTTCAAAATGGAATCATACTTATTATACTGATTTCAGTTCCTTTATTTCTAACAATTCTAGACACCTTTCCATATAAGTATATATAGCTTTTTATGAGCTGACCTGTGTCCTCCAGAATTCAGATGTTGAAGTCCTAACAACCAGAACCTCAGAATGTGACTGTCTTTAGGGATAGGACCTTTAGAGAGGTAATTAGGTTAAAACCGGGTCATTATGGCCCCTAATCCCATATGACTCGTGTCCTTGTCCAGACATGTACAGAGGGAAGGCCTGTGAAGGCCCAGGATGAAGACAGCTGCAAGCCAAGAGAAGCCTCGAGAGAAACCAAGTCTGCTGCCACCTTGATCTTGACCCTCCAGGCTCCAGAACTGTGAGAAAATTGCTCCAAGCACCAAGTCGGTGGTACTAGTTACCAAGTCCCTAGAAAACGAATACATAGCTTTACCACCTTTCTTCTTAATGGCCACCTAGAATTCCACATTATGAGGGCACCATAAATGTTAAAATAGTTCCCCTTGGAACAGGAATGGAAGACCTGCTTTGCTTCTTTCCTTTCTTCCTTCAGAACGCTGTCATCAGCACTCCTGGGTGTCATCTTGCACATTGACGAGGGAGTCTTTCTATGGATCAGATTCCTCAAAGAAGAATTCTCCTGTCACAGAAGAAGCATGTTCTCTAAGTCAGGACGTAGTGCCTGGGAGCTTTGAGTTCCGCATGCGTAGAGCTGGCTACATCATTCATCGCCATTCTTCTCCTGTGTTACATACATGGCTTCCTGCTCTCTCTTCTATGCGCCCATTTCAGTTTCGGATTGCATTTGACCTTTTCCATCGGGAGGGAACTAAAGAAGAGGGGGTGAGGGGAGGAATATCTGTCACGTGCTTCACTCCAAAAAATGACAGGGCCCCTCAGTGTCGTAGGAGTTGGGAGTCTGTTCTGTCTCCAGTTTCCATTTGGGGCGCTTCCTCTCTTGAGTTTCCTACGCAATTTCCTCAACGTCCAGAGCCAATACGAAAGGCCGAGAGAGCGATGTGGCTGGTGGGCATCGCTGAGTGCCTCCAGGCGTGGCTGAGCGTGGAGAAAGGCAACAGCCCAGCAGGGCTGGGGAAGCCTCCACAGTTGACCTTGGAGTCTACAACACAGAGGCCAAGACTCAACTTCTGGCACAAGGTCTAGAAGTCTATAGTCTTCTCTCTCCTCATTTCTCTTACTTTCAAAAGCCAATCCTCTGTGATTTCGGAACGCTAGTCCTCTGTTTAGAAACCACACTCCCCGTGGCTGGGGCTCTGCAGAAACCCCAACCTTCTGAGCAGGGATTCAAGGCCTGCACCGTCTGGTTCTCGCCCACCACACCCTCCAGCACAGCTGCGTTGAGCCAGCTTCTTCATCTCCCTGCAAAGAGGCCTCTGAGACCCCGGGGCTGGTGCTTCTACTCAGGTTCATGGTACTGTTCCTCCGCTAGACGGTGAACTCTCTGAGTGCAGATCCTATGTCGCGCAGTCCGCATTCCTGGAGCCCAGGGAGGAAATGAGAAATACTGAAAGGGGGAAAGGATCAGAGGAAGAATAGCGAGATTACCTTCCAATCCATCCAGACTCGGGTCACTTCCCAGCCATCTCCTCCAGCCTCCACATGTGAAGTGTGCTTTTCTCATCCGTCTCCCTCTCCTCCTCTTCCAGGAGACTTTCTGGGTTCCCCTTGCAATATTTTTTAAGTTTATCAACAACCTTTCAAGCTAGACGATCGGCCCTGGAAGGATGAGAATCCTTTCTGGAGCTCCTTTCATATGCTCCACAGCGCCACGCACGCTGCAATAGATGGAGCTGAACACGCGGCCCGACAAAACATCCATTCTCTCCTGGTGTTGAGGCTGCAGTCGAACAGAAACTTGGCCGAGAACGTTTTCAGAGGCCTGGGAGGAACCGTTCTGTGTCTGTCCCTGAACCCTCCCACACTAGCTGTCACTTACCAAGGGCAGCTTTCAAATCTGCAGAATGGGGCTAATTATAGAACCTACCTCATCGAACTGCTACGAGGATGCACAGCATGTAACATATAAATGTTTATAACCCGTAAAATGGTATAACATGCACAACAGATAGAGACTTCACAGTGCCTGAGCGGGATGTAGAAACCCTCTCTTAGCAGCAGCCTTCCTATCCCATCATCCAAAAAATACCCACGTTTCTTCCCCCAGGCCCTGGACAAAGAGAATGCAGTGATGAGAACCACCCACTAGGCGGCAGTGCAGAGTTCAGAATGGATTTGGGTGTCTAGGTATGATGAGCACGATGCGCACAGGGAAGAAATAGAAATATGTACGTGTCATTTCCCGGCTCCCTGACGTCCGAAATGGCTTTAGAAGTCAAGACGGACTCGGGGAACCCCAGAGACAGTAGGAAACCTGTGTATTGTGATTTCTCAAATAGTCATTCTTCTTCCGGGGGCTGTCTACCTGTAGAGGAGCAGGTAGAAGTGCTTTGGGCAGGAAGCTTCCAACATGAGTGAGGAGGCATAGAAAATTACAAAGTATAAAGCCCCCCCCCCAAAAAAATGCATATCCTTTTCTTTCAGAAGAAGGGACAGACAATGGCTTTTGAAAGTCCCCTTGGAGCTGAGATACTCAATTTACGGAATCAGTGAATCTTAGAGCTTGAAAGGGGCCACGTGATCCAACATCTCATCTAACAAATGAGATAGACACCACGTGTCCATCTAACAAACGAGGAGGTGGACACAGAGAAGACAAGTCATTTGCAGAAGGTCGCTGGACCCCGGGGGTAGCAAAGCCACTACAGAAGGTTGGGTCTCCTGTCTCTCAAGGCCATGGCTGTCCAGGCCCCTAGAGGTACATATAAATAGGTGGCTCTTGAAGAAATGAAAGCAAAGTGACTTCCCAAGACATAGTGCCCTGAACGCATGGCAACCAGGAGGTTCTCCTTAAGCAATTGTGTATTTATCTAATCCACTCAAATCAATCTGTGTCATACTTTCCCAGAAAGGCAGTGGCCTAAACCAGTGGCCGGCAGACTCAATAGTCAACAGAGCGGCAAACCGCGGCTCGTGAGCCACAGTTTGCCGACCAGTGGCCTAAACCATTGGACTCTCCACTTCAGACAGAGACTGGGCAGCAAGGAGATTCAGCCAGATTGATTTAGGAAGATTTTCTTGCCCAGATACAGTACATAAACCTGCTCATTCAGAAGATCCGCATTTTCTCACCCCGATTCCAAGGCATTTGCCAATCCAAACAGAGTGTGTTCCACATTAAAGCCCCGGGATTCTTTATGGGTAACATATGGAGCTATAATGTCTCGTAACCCAGTGCTATTATCCCTAGAGTTAATAAAACTCCGCTAACATATGTTTCTGTTATTCCCATCCTCAGATACGTGTATTAAAAAATGTTCTACACAATGTATGGTTAATTGAAAGATACAGGGGGTATATTAAAAAATAAATCTGTTTATATGACCTATGCTGAAATACATGTGAAACACCATCCAGTTCCTTGCCTTCTAACGTATGTGGACTATCTCTCTGACTTTTCCTCTAATCACTCTTTTTTTTTTTTCTTTCCATTTCCCACGTCTCCTTGTATGCTTTCTCGGTGCCAAGCTAACCACAGAAGAGTGAGATTAGAGGTAGGGGGTTGTGATGCCAGAAACCAAGGCGGTTAAGTAAGGAGGTGTGGTCAGAAGTGAGGAACAACAAGAGAAAAGAAAAAGCTCGGTCGTTCCTTCCCTGTGAATCCTGGCTGTGCTAAATCTTAGAACTTAATCCAGAGAGAAGATCAAAAATACCCACTCTCTTCTCCCCTTGCTCTGTGTCCATGTGTCAAAGAATAGCCTTTTTTTTTTTTTTTTTTTTTTATTTCCTTTGCAAAGCAAGGAAGTCAGGAGAGGGAAAACCTGATTTGCAGATTCCTCTGGCACTTCCTTCATTGTCACGCCCTGGACACTGTTCGTTATCAAGTCCAGCTCACACTTAATCCTGTACATTTGTAGAATTTGTCATCGCTTCCAATCCGCTTGCCCTGCCCTTATCCAGGCTTTCACGGTCTGAAGTCTGGATTATCGCGGGAGCCTCTTAGCGGGCCTTTCTGCCAGCCGCCTTTTCCTCCTCATCACACTTACCACAAGCTCCCTGGCGTTGTGAGCTGATGAACATCTGACCCCTTTGAAAAATCTGATCTAAAATCCTTTTATGGCGCCCTCTGGCCCACCAAACCAAGCACCAATTCCCAGAGAAGGCCCTTCATCATAAGACCCCAGCCCAACCTTCAGGCTTCCTCTGTCCCACCACCCATGCCTTCCACAGTCCAGCCAGACCACGCCATTTGCATTTTTAAAGCTCCTGGGCCATAGTGCAGGCTCGCCCATTGTGAGGAATGCTTTCCCTCCTTATCTCCTAACAAATTCCATTCATTCTTCAAGACCCAGGTCCTCTGTGCGGTCTTCCTCGGGCCCATTGAGAACTACTACCGTCCTGGCTCTCCTATAATCCCATAGATCTGTATACATACGTCTAGTACAGGACATAGAAGATGCCTGGAGAGAGCTAAACAGGGCATTTTCTGTTAGATTGGAAGCCATTCCTGAGGAAGGACTGAAGGGAACAGAGAGGTTGGGGATAAGCTATTGACATATTCCAGGTGAGACGTGACACTACTCTGCACTAAGGCGGCAGCACCAGAAAAGTGACCAAATTTAAAGACATTGAGATGGGGAGAAGAGGAGGGTGGAATCGAGTCACGTGACTAGACGACCCATGAGATGTGAGGGTCCCTCCAGGGAGGACTCTGGAGGAGCACAGCTCTGGGAAAGGTTTAGATATGCAGATTCACGAGCCATTGATAGTCAGTTTTGGTGTTGTTTTTTTTTTAATATATTTTATTGATTTTCTACAGAGAGGAAGGGAGAGAGATAGAAAGTCAGAAACATCAATGAGAGAGAGACATCCATCAGCCGCCTCCTGCACGCCCCACAGGGGAGATGTGCCCGCAAGCAAGATACATGCCCCCGACCGGAATCGAACCTGGGACCTTTCAGTCCCCAAGCCAACGCTCTATCCACTGAGCCAAACTGGTCTGGCGATAGTCAGTTTTAAAGGAAGCAATGGGAGAGCATGTGATTCCCCATGGAAAGGGTTGAAATGAGGTCGGAAGGAGGAGCTCAGGAGGGAAACTGAGCAGGAACCAGCAGAGAGAGAGGGCACAGAAGCAGGAAGTAGAGGTACACTTAGTGCCTGGTCCCCGGTAGATAATGCAGATATTTGTGGGATCAATGAATGAATCACTGTATTTAAATGACCCGCTTAAAACTGAAGACATGGGGAAGGCCTTTCCTAGGAACAAGAGCACACCTACTATCTTCCCCTAACACAGTGGTCGGCAAACTCATCAGTCAACAGAGCGGCAAACCGCAGCTCTCGAGCCGCATGTGGCTCTCGAGCTGCAGTTTGCCGACCAGAATCTTCAGGGTATTTAAGACCAAGGAAAGAGTGTCCTTGCAATTCAGGGCAGAGCAGGGAAATCCGAGAGGAAAGATGACTGAACTGGGTCCCATGAGTGCAGGGAGGTGACGTGGGGAAGTAGGAATTACAGGAATGGAAAGCAGGCACGGGATAATCATTACAGGTTGCAAGTCATGCGGGCTGCGGGGAGTCACCCTCGGGCACCCCGGGACCAGATTACAGGGAATAGGGGCTGAGGGTTATAAAAAAGAAGGCGCCTCCTAGACTGGATTGTTTCAGCTACGCGAGATGATAGATCTTTCCATCATGGCAGGCAGGTCCCGGGACAGGAGGCCGGACTGCATTCCGATGATAGCTCCTCTGTCCCAGGGCGTACCGCTCTCAGCCAGGGGAGAACGTGCTCTCTCTCATCAGGACAGAACCATCAGGGTGAACAGAACCTGGTGAGCATTTCTTGTAATAGTTGCTGGCTCCCAATATTCTATTTCTGCCCCTCACATCCTCACCATCTGTGGGAAATTCAGAGAGCGGCTACAGTGTTTGCATAGGTCCAAGCCTCGGACTGAGGAGAGGACACAGTCCTCTCGTGGCCACGTGCACGTCCCAGCCTGAAGGGCAGGGCCTCCCAGCACCATGATAGCCAACAGCTGTGGTTGTGAGCTCGAGCTGATGGTCCGATCACGTGGCCCCACGTGCCTGAGTGGTTTAGGCTGCAAGGAAGCAAAGCTTGATCAGGTGCATGTCATTGAGTGGGATCGAAACCCACCAGAATGTTGTAAACGTCTTGACCCCGCCCTTCCTTTGCCTCGTGGCATCGGCTATAAAACAAAGACACGGCTTGTAGTCCGTGGCGCTGTCGCTGTCTCTCCATCGGAGAGGCTCTTCATCAGACAGGACAGCATCCCCTCAAAACCCAGCTTCCATTCTCTCGTCTGTCTTTTCTCAGTCCTTCACCACTCAGGGTCACCACTGGCAGTGCTGGCGGGCACAGGGAAACCTGCCTTCCCAGCCTGGCGATCTGATGCAGTGTGAGCCACGCAGGAAACACAGAGGAAATGGGGCCAGTCAGAGGCATCACAGGGAACAACCAGAGACTGAAATTCAGTGTGGGAACTTTAATCGGATCCTCTTTAAGGGACTTTTTTAAAACAACTGGAGAAATTTAAAGATGGGCTAGATAGCAATGCTAACAGGGAACGGTTGGTTTTCTTGGATTTGATCCTGGTATTGAAACTGTCCTTGTTCTGACGAAATGCACATGAAAGTGTTTAAGAGTGAAGTATCAGGACCGGCAAGTGTTGCTCAGTGGTTGAGCATCGATCTATGAACCAGGAGGTCACGGTTCGATTCCAGGCAGAGCACACCCAGGGGTTTCAGGCTCAATCCCCAGTAGGAGGCGTGCAGGAGGCAGCTGATCAATGATTCTCTCTCATCAATGATGTTTTTATCTCTCTCATGCTCTCTCTTTCTCTTTGAAATCAATAAAACTTTTTTTAAAAAAGAGTGAAGTGTCGCCGAAACCGGTTTGGCTCAGTGGATAGAGCATAGGCCTGCGGACTGAAAGGTCCCAGGTTCGATTCCGGTCAGGGGCATGTACCTTGGTTGTGGGCACATTCCCAGTGGGGGCGTGCAAGAGGCAGCTGATGTCTCTCTTTCATCGATGTTTCTAACTCTCTATTCCTCTCCCTTCCTCTCTGTAAAAAATCAATAAAATATATATTTTTTTAAAAAGTGAAGTGTCAGGGTGTCACTTCCTAGCACCTTGACCAAAAAAAAAAAGTCTATGAAAGATGAGTCACATACTGTAAAATAACAATTACAGCCTCTGAAGGATGTATGATCGTGCATTATTTTACCCATTATTGTATGCCTGATTTTTTTTCATAATAAAATTTTGGAGAATGAGAAATATGAGAAATATAAGCCCGAAACCTTGGACATTCCTCTCCCCAAAGCAGACCTGCAATATTCAGAAAGCAGGAACCGTATTGACTTCTGAGGAGCGATATAGCAGGCTAGCGTCCCAGAAAGTACAAAAAAAAAAAAATGGAGCTACATCTGCTATTCTTCTAAATGTTGAGAAACCGCTATGAGGAGAATAACCTTAACCCACTTATATTTCAACACAGCTTGGGAAATAAGAGCCATGAACATTCTTTGAGCATTCTTGAGCCTCTGTAACTCACTCCTGGGTTGAAGTAATAACCAGCTGGCATTGACTGCCCACTTACTACGTGCGAGGCTCTGTGCTAAATCCCTCAGCCCATTGAATCCACACCATGGCTGCGAGAGGAAAGTACTATAATTTCCCCTCTTATAGATAAAGCAGCCAAAAGTGTGTCCCCCCTCAAAAGTGTCATCCCCTATCTGACCGCCCTATCTACGCAGATCTCCCTAACTCGAGTCCTCACAAGCGTTCTCCCCTTGCCTTCCAGCCTCATGGAGAAATGGACCCCAATAGTTATCTGCCTGGGGGCGCTGCACTAGCTCTTGGGGTTCCCCTAGCCACTGTCCACAATTTTATAAACTGTTCTTTCTTTAACTGTCTCCTCAGATTATTCTAATTTGAGTGTGCCATCTACTTCCTGCCGGAGTCCTGACTGATAGTGAGGGGGGAGGGGAGAGGTAAACTGGAGAAATTTGAATCCTTCTAACTGTGAGGTGGGTCAGGAAGCAACCTTAGTTGGTAGAGAAGGCAGCCCCTGGGTGAGGGTTGGGGAAGAGGCAAATTGAAAGAACTCGGGGCATGGTAAAGCCACTTGGAGAACAATCTGGAAATAGCTCAGATGGCCCCGAAATTTCACCCCCAGCAGCTCTCCTATATACATGCCCCGGAAAGCATGCACGGCATTTTCACAGTGGAACCGTTCGAATTAGCAAAATTCTGGAGGCAACCTAAATGTCAATCATTCGATCCACACAATGAAACAATACACCAGACAGAAAAACAAGTGAACTGGAACTGCATGCGGCCACAGGAATGGGCCCACCAGCTGTAGCATTAAGCAAATAGGGTGCTAGCAAGTTGCAGAAAACACGGGGATTCGCAGGGATACATGGGAATTGGCTGCATACACAGGCGGAATGCATGCAAAGCAAACTGCATTGGTTAGGGCAGTGGTCGGCAAACTGCGGCTCTCGAGCCGCGGTTTGCCGCTCTGTTGCCTAATGAGTTTGCCGACCACTGGTTTAGGGATTCAGATTTATGCAGTGGAAGGATAAAGGGATGTGGAGGGATGATAAACAGCAAATTCAAGCTGATGGGCACCCCTGGCAGAGAGGGAGGAACATGGAGGGGAGATTCCCGCGGGGACCTTCAACTCTACTGGTGATGTTTTATTTCTCATGCTGCATGATTAATAAAATAAATTACCTAGCTTTATTTTATTATTCCTTGTTCCTCTGTATGCCTTCCATATTTACTAATAATTTTGAAGAACTGGAAGGAACAGACGCCAGGAGGTTTCCAGGGAAAAGAAGGAGCCACTGGGGTTGCTGGACCCCACTTCTCACCATTCCTCTCTGCCCTGTGACACTCACAGTAGATCAAACCATCCAAGATTTCGGGGCTGCTGGACTCCAGGTTCATGAGGCCATAGGGTGGTTCCAAAGCCAAATGCCAGCCCTGAGAACTTCAAAGGAAGCTCCACTGGGAAACATGCCAGAAGGCAATGGAGCCCAGCCAGCGTGGCTCGGTGGTTGAGCATCGACCTACGAACCAGAAGGTCACAGTTTGATTCCCGGTCAGGGCACATGCCTGGGTGGTGGGCTCAATTCCCAGTGAAGGGATGGAAGAAGGCAGACAATCAATGATTCTCTGTCATCACTGATGTTTCACTCTCTCTCCTTCCCTCTTCCTTCCTCTCTGAAATCAATAAAAATATATTTTTAAAAAAATAAGAAAGCAGGCAAGACCGGTTTGGCTCAGTGGATAGAGTGTCGGCCTGCGGACTGAAAGGTCCCAGGTTTGATTTCGGTCGGGGGCATGTACCTTGGTTGCGGGCACATCTCCAGTGTGGGGCATGCAGGAGGCGGCTGATCGATGTCTCTCTTTCATCAATGTTTCTGACTTTCTGTCCCTCTCCCTTCCTCTCTGTGAAAAATCAATAAAATACATTTTTAAAAAAATAAGAAAGCAGTCAAGTGAACAGATTTCCTTGAACAGATAGGGATCAGGGCCAATGTGGGCTGTGTTGATAGGCCCTTTGGAAATCACAAACCGTTGCCTCCAGAACATGCTCCGAGGTCATTCCAAAGAGTCTTTCAGGTAATTGTCTCCCGGCCGCACCGAGAGGCTGACAGGACCTCCCCAGCTGCCCGCGTGGCCAGGAGCCCAGTGCTGGAAGGAAGAGGCAGCTTGAATCCCGGCCTGCCACTGGCCTGCGTAACTTTGCACAACTTACTCCACATTTTGAAACGCCGGTTGCGTTCCGGGTTGGTCAATCCTCAAAGGATGGCTGTGGAGACCAGGCGGGCCTATGTCTGTACCGGGGACCAGGGTCCACACAGGGCAGCGTCCTCATGGCTCCAGAGGCGACCGGCGCATCCTCTTGCTCTCACACACGTTCCCAGGAAGCCTCCGCCTTGGCAATTCTCCCTGACGGTTGGCTGTGTCCCAGCCCCAGGCAGGTGCTGGGGTACCTACCTGCTGCCTGGGACACTGCAAACAGTCCAAAGGGGGACCTTCCAGAGGTCACGTAGTTCTCCTGAACACATTTCCTTACACCCCCAAAGGCTCTTTTCTCCAAATCCTCAAGACCAGCCCCACCAGGTGCACCAGGTCAGGAATATCTGCTGATCGCCCGTGCTACCACTGTGATAGGTGCTCCCTGGTGAGACCAGACGCCCTGTCTCACGAGGCCAGCTGGACAGGTGGTCAAAGTCAAGAGAGCAGTGGCCTGCCAAAACCGGTTTGGCTCAGTGGATAGAGCGTCAGTCTGGGGACTGAGGGGTCCCAGGTTCAATTCTGGTCAAGGGCATGTATCTTGGTTATGGGCACATCCCCAGTAGGGGGCGGGCAAGAGGCAGCTGATCGATTTCTCTCTCTCATCCATGTTTCTAACTCTCTATCCCTCTCCCATCCTCTCTGTAAAAAAAATCAATAAAATATATTTTAGAGAGAGAGAGAGAAAGAGAGAGAGAGAGCGCGCGCTCAGTGGCCTAAACCCCTGCTCATACTGTTGGGATCATGGTTTTCCAAGAAGGGGCAGAGGAGAAGGGGCGGGAGGACAGACTGTAACCACTTAGGGACGCGGCTAAAATCTCATCAACCTCCGAACATTCCCCGGGACTCTGTTTCCCACGTCCCCAAATCCCATGTTTCACGAGGAGGTTCCCTTCTCTCTTCCTCTCCCTCCCGCCCTTCCTTTCTGCCCACATCCCTCTCCTTGTGGAAACAAAGCGTCCTGCTTCTTCTCAGGAATGCCCTGGGAGCCAGGAACCCTTATCTCTCTCAGCGACATTCTGGCCGGCGCTCGGAATGTGATTTACGTTGCTGAGCAAACACAGAACAAACAGGCCCGGGCTTCCCGGTGCAGTGAGGCCCGGGAGGGGCGGGGCACTGAGTGCCTGGCACCCCCGCTTGCGAGCGGCAGAGATGTCATTGCGGTCCCCTGGGGCTGCCAGGGCTGGGCCATGTGGTGCCATCGGGAGAGTTTGAAGGGGGAGACATTAGGCTGGCTCCCCTGGGGCTCGTGGCTCGGATTGCAGGCCTCAGGGCTGACTCACCCAACGGGCCTGGGTGCGAGCCAGGGAGCCACGGAAAGACTTTCTGGGTCACACACACACGCTGCCACGGGCCCTGCCAGCTCAGCCTGCTGGGGGCCGGCCAGGACTCGCCGGGCAGGGGGGCAGGGCCCGGGGGGTCAAGACCTTTTGACCATGATGGAGGCTTTTTCTCCACTGGGACCAAAAAAAAACGCATTCCTCTCCAGAGGATGGATTACAAAGCAGACTGTTCCTGCCCCTCTTCAAAGGCCAGGGGGTGAGGAAAGGGCTCCTTCGCCACGCGGAAAGCTTCAAAGGACAGCCAGGCTGTCTGTCTGCTCCAGGCGGCTCCGCGGTCAGGCGCTACCCCTCACCCTACCTGGAGCTTCCGGAGGTGGGACCCAGCCTCCTCTGCCTTCTCCTTTATTTGCTGCGACGTAATAAGAAATATATGGCCAGGCCGGCATGGCTCAGTGGTTGAGTGCCAACCCATGAACGAGGAGATCACGGTTCGATTCCCCGTCAAGGCACATGCCCGGGTTGTAGGCTCCATCCCCAGTGTGGGGCGTGCAAGAGGCAGCCCGCCAATGATTCTCTCTCATCATTAATGTTTCTATCTCTTTCTCTTTCTCCCTTGCTCTCAGAAATGAATAAAAATACTTCTTTGCTAATATGCATGCATACAAGTCCTTTGGTTGATGCCTAACTCCCCCCTCCTCACCTCCCCTGCCTTTTGTCTCTGGATCTATTCTTGTTGCATGTATGTTAGATAACCAATGGACACAGCCACTGGGACAGTGAGGGCTTACCTAGGGTGGGAATGGCTGGGTGAGGAGTCAATCAGGGAAAAAGGAGACATATGTAAAACTTCAGACAATACATTTTTTAAAAAATATATTTTTTAAAAAGAAAAATTTGCCGAAACCGGTTTGGCTCAGTGGATAGAGCGTCGGCCTGCGGACTGAAAGGTTCCAGGTTTGATTCTGGTCAAGGGCATGTATCCTGGTTTCGGGCACATCCCCAGTAGGGGGCGTGCAGGAGGCAGCTGATCAATGTTTCTCTCTCATCAATGTTTCTAACTCTCTATCCCTCTCCCTTTCTCTCTGTAAAAAGTCAATAAAATATATTTTTAAAAGAAAAATTTATAGATAGATATAGATGATATAGATTAGATATGGATATGAATATAGACATGGAGATATAGAGTTAGAGATAGAGATAGAGAGATTAATATATTGATCTCTGCCCCCTCCTTCCTGACACAGAACTCTTCAGACCCTTGGGTTTCCTGAGTGACAGAGGTGTCTGTTGTCCTGAGGTGACTCTCGGTGGGCTCCCGGATGGCCCCTGGATGGGAGCCAATCACCAGAGAGGCCAAGCCGCTCTACCACAGCCCCCAGCTCCGTGGCTGCCACGTGGCGGGTGCTCACTAGACCTGGGATGAGTGTCCGTAGACGAGAGGAAGTCACGGAGGCAGGACACCGCTTTAAATACTTACAACTTTATTAGGAGAAGGCTGTTGTCCCCGCAGCAGCCGGCCCCACGTATACACAGTATACACAGCCCGGCGGTACCCGGGTCTCCCATCCCCTGCAGAACACGGGATGCAAAGGAACCAGACAGAGAGGGGGCTCCATGACGACGGTGCCCTCCGGGCCAGAGACACGCACGTCCCTGCACCTGTCCCCACGCGCTCGACCTCCTCCCATCAGTGCACACACGGGGGGCCGAAGGGGCAGAGGGCTCCCCAGCCCGGGTCCTTCCTGTGCCACATCCCGCAGAAGCAGCCGCTGGAGCCCCCAGAATGCTCCTGTCCTCCCCCCCGGACGGGAGACCCCACCTTAGCGTTCTGTCCCACCCCCGGTGCCTGAGCCTCGAGGCTCGTCTGTGCTCAGCCGTGGAGAGCACGGTTGGATTCGTGAAACGGTCAACGACAGGACCCACCGCCCAAGCTGTCTTGGTCATACTTCTTTTGAAAAGAAAGAAGAAGAAGAAAAAAAAAAAGGGAAAGAGAAAAACATCTCGACAGACGGGGACAGCGAGACCCAGCCTGTGTCGGGGAGAAGACGGGTTATCCTTCGTTGGCAGGACTCGGAAAGCTGCTCGGTGAAGGGCCAAGCACCCCATTTATGGCAGCTCCTCCCTCCCCCCTCTGCCCCACCCCTTCTCCTGCGCACCCCACTCGGCCCCCACGGCCCCCTCTCCTCGCCTTGTTGGTCGGCAGGTCTGTGTCCGGCCTGGCACCCTGGGCTCCTCCCAGCCCTGCAGCCTCCAGTGCTCGCTCCTGCGGGGCAAGGGACCCTCCTCCCTTGGTCTCCCAGGGAGACTGCAACCCTGCCTCCAAGTCCTGCGTGCCCCCCGCTCCAGGGACTCCACGCCCCCGCTCAGCCAGCGTCAGACCGGGATGAGGACACCCCCCAACCCAGAGGCCCGCCTGGCGGCCCGGCTCGTTTGCAGATTCTAAGAGGGGAAACCGAATGAAGACACCTGCCCTGATGTCACCTCGCTGAAGCCCAGGACTCACACCCACATTCAGAAGCAAAACCTCCCACACGTGCATTCTGGGGCAGCCGAGCCCTCCTAACGACACCCTACTTGGCCAAAGGACCCCACCCCAAAACGTCTTCCCGCTTGGAGCCGTAGGAACGCCCTGGTTTCCACTCCCCTGACGTGTCTCCAAAGCAGACAGCTCGCCAGCTGCTCCCACCGGCGGTCACCAAGGCCCCTGGGTCAGGTGACCCGTTCTTGGTGTCTCCTGCGGCACCGGTCTGTGTATTTGGAGCCGCAGTGCATGGCCAGGCTGGTGACGGCGGAGAGCCAGGCGCCCGAGCTCACTCATCTTTGTGCCTGGACAGCTCCGTCCGCAGAGGACGCGGCCAGGTCTTCCAGAAGCACCTGGACACCACTGCCCCGGGAGAGGGCCGGGGAGGGACTCCCCGAGAGTCCAGCCTGAGGTAGCAACTAGCGAATCCCCTTTTCCAACTGCAGAGAGCACAGCCTGGGACGCCACGTGACAGGCCCAAGCCAGACTGCCTGGAGCTGTCCGGTAAGGACCCACCTGCAGGCCAGTGGAGTTTCAGCACCTCCTGGGCACCCCCCATGCCCTCTTAGAAGCCGGGGACCCTCACCTCTGGGAAGGCAACACAGAGCCAAAGGCATCGTCAGCCTCACTGCCACCCTCCTCCCTGGAACCCAGGCCTCCTCCTCCCACCTCAGGATGACATTCGCCCGGCTCAGCCCAGCCGCAGGGACCGCAGAGCCCTCTCGATCTCTCCCCAAACCCCCTTCTCAGCCACAGAATCCATCTCCCCTTATACGTCCCGGCATTTTTCAAAATGGTCGGATCCCTCGTTAAGACAAGAGCTCCCTATATTGACTTCCTCTCCCTTCCCGCGGAGCCACACTGCTGTGACAGCCCTCCTGCTGGATGCCACAGAAGAGGTGTCCCTTTAAAGGGGGGCCCAGAGTAGAAGGAAGATGAGGAACCTCAGGACTCCCCCAGACACCCAGCGCTCCTCAAGAAGAGTGGCCCAGGCTGCAGGTACCCCTCATCTCCCTCTCCCTGCTCGCCCCCCGCCCAGGGGCATGGTTCAGTCCGTCGGTCAGAAAAGGAAAGTGGGCTAAAAAGCACCTTGTTCGGAGACGGGGCCACCTGAGGGTGCCAGCTGCTGGGCCAGGGCCCTTCCGGCAGCCTGTGGCCTCCCTCGCGGGGGAGTCCCGGGTCCCTGAAGGCTGCCTGGGAGGGGCCACCCTCCAGGTCTTTCTTGGAGACTGGGCCCCAGCACCTTCTTGCCCAGCCCCCCGCACCTCTGGGCCTCTTCCGAGACCGGGCCCCGGAGGAGCCAGGTGTGAGGTAGACTGTGTGTGAGTGACGTAGCTCCCGGCCCAGGCCAGGGGGTGGCTCCCACCCGTGATCCGGGTCCCTGGAGGTTCTGGCCAGCGATGCTCAACCGGCCCCGCTCAGCACGGCCGCAGGATGCAGAAGTCCAGCTCCTGGGGCTTGCGGCGCAGGTTGCACTGGTCCCGGGCCAGCAGCCGCCCCCCGGGGCCCACACACTTGAGCGGGCGCCTCTTAAAGCCGCGACCACAGCTCTTGGAGCAGGGCGACCAGGCCCCCAGCTCCCAGGTCGGGCACGGGTCCCCACAGGCTCGCGTCTCCGCCGGCCGATGGTTGGCGTTGCAGGCGGAGGCGGGGCGCGGCCCGGGGGCGCCCCGGCAGACCACCGCCCGCCTCTGCAGGCCGCCGCCACAGGTCACCGAGCACGGCCCCCAGCTGCCGGCCACCCAGCGCGCGGCCGGCCGGTCGTCCGGCTGCTCCACTTGGTTGGAGAGGCTGAGCACGCTGTTGTGGAGCAGCGGGGGGCCCCGGGGGTCCTTGGCGTGGGAGGGCCTGTCCTCGCGGGGCTCCTTGGGCAGGTAGAAGGAGTAGCGGACCCGCGGCGGCGTCATCTTCCCCACGGAGAGCACCTCCACGGTCAGGGGCTCCAGGATGGGCCGCGAGGCCTGCAGGCTCTCCACGGCCATGCCCGTGCCGCTGTAGCGCAGCACGCTGCCCTTCACCACCAGGTCCCGCTCCATGGGCGACACCACGAAGTGCCCGTTGAGCAGGTACTTGCCTTGGCTGTTCTTCAGGGCCAGGTAGTTCTCGTCGCCGATCAGCCCCTTGTAGCCACGCTGGCGGATGTCGATGCTCGAGGCGCCGGCGGGAATGGCCACCACGAAATTGTAGCCGTGCCTGCAGCGGGAGGGGGTTGCGCGTTAGACAGGTGCCTGGGTGTAAAGACCTGGATGCCGATAACCCTCATAAAAATCCCCCTTTCATGAAACCTGGGGTGGGCCCAGCCAGTGTGACTCAGTGGTTGAGCATCAACACATGAACCAGAAGGTCACGGTTCGATTTCCTGGTCAGGGCACATACCCGGCTTGCAAGCTCAATCCCCAGTGTGGGGCGTGCAGGAGGCAGCTGATCAATGATTCTCTCTCATCATTGATGTTTCAAAGTCTCCTTCTCCCTTCCTCTCTAAAATATATATATGCGCGCACACACACACCCATATTTTCTGGCGTATAAGACAACCCCCAACTTTTCCAGTTAAAATATAGAGTTTGGGATAAACCCGCCCTATAAGACATCATAATGAGTTGTGATATATTCATATAAGTAACACTACACCAAAAAAAAAAAAAAGACGACCCCCGACTTTTGAGATTTCCCTGGGTTAAAACATCGTCTTATGCACCGAAAAATACGGGTATATATTAACTTCTATAAAACAACAACAGTAAGGCCTGGAGTAGGTCATGAAGATGGCACTAACCAGGCTGCCTCAGCCACAGCTCAGGGGCCGTGGAGACACATGAGCTGCAAGATGGAAGGCAGATTGTCTTCGGGTCATTTAAAACTAAGTGTGCTGACTGCTAACCTGGTGCTCTGTCTTCTTCAATGCAATGACATGTTGGTGAATTCCAGCATGAGTAAGACCGGGAGCGTTGGGGTCAGAGGGACCCCTACCACACACTTTGCTGTTGGCCTTCCATGAGTTCCTTAGCTTCTCAGTTTCCACACCCAGAGACCGTAGTCACACGTAGCGCGTGGCATTGTCACATGAGGATGAAAATAGCGACTGCACCCACAGCAGAGGAAGCACCCAGTGAGGAGGGAGGGCAGAGGGAGAGGCTATAAGTCCCTGAGTCCCAGGCTGGGCCTTGGCATGTGGCACCCAGATCAAGCCTTGGCTGGGACATCAACCCCCTGCTGGCTTTAAAGTCAGTCTCCCTGGGTTCCAGCGTCCTCTCCCATACAATGAGTAGGTTCTACTAGAACAGCGGTTCTCAACCTGTGGGTCGCGACCCCTTTGGGGATCGAACGACCCTTTCACAGGGTCGCCTAAGACCATCGGAAAATGCAGATATTTACATCGCGATGCATAACAGTAGCAAAATGTCATGGTTGGGGGTCACCACCCCATGAGGAGCTGTATGCAAGGGTCTTGGCCTTAGGAAGGTTGAGAACCACTGTACTAGAAGATTGCAACGGTTCCTTCTAGCTCCCACAGTCTGTGAAAGGAACCCCTGTCCTGTAGCCAGGACTTCCTCACTGGGCCTGCGCCCTGCAGATCCCTCTGAAGGGCAGCTAGGACACCACCAGCCCGCAGTGTCCCGGTTGCCAAAGAAGTTGCCCACCTCGGGCGCAGCAGAGACCCTGTGTCCTGGGGCAGAGAACCGAGGCTCCTAGCCAACCAGACCCGCCCCACAAACAAGAACCCAGTGGCTCTGCCGGCCCCAGCTGCTCCCAGAACATGGGTCGGGACTTGTGAAGGAGCACATTCCTCTGGAAAATAAAAGGGAAGATGGGGGACCTCAGAAAGCTCAGGCCAGGGAGCCCCAGGCTCCGGAGTTGGGAATAGAGGAGGCCCAGAGACATTTCTTCCGCTGGTCCCAGCCCAGGAAGGGGGTTCCTTCAGTCCCGGCCTCTCACACTGCCTGTCTCTACAGTTTAGTGCCATTCTCGCCTCCATCCGGTCCCCAAGGCCAGGGCCTCGGCATGAGGAGGCTGTCCATTTGGCCTCCAGCATAGCTGTGTCTGGCTATCGTCATCATGAACATTGTGCACCAGGTACGATGCTAAGCGTCTCACTTGGGTTAACTCCCTTCATTCTCTCAACAGCACCGCGTGAAATATACTCAGGACATGCCCACTTCATAAGGGAAGACATACGTCTTGCTAGAGACTGGGTCACTTGCCCAAAGTCATCTGGGATATTGGGGACTGAAATGTGAACCCAGGTCAGTCCTACCCTGGGACTCTAGACAGACCCTAACAACTCTCTGCCATGCCCCTGAGCAGCACCTCTTGCTGAGTGGGCTCCTTCTTGAACATGCATCTTTGCAGTCATCTTTGCTTGCTGAATGAATGAATGAATGAATGAATGAATGAATGTCATACTCATAGAAGAGATACTGGCCAGGATCTGACATTTGCCCCAATCGAACTCAAGCTTCCAACGCCTGCGCGCTCTGCCACTCCCTCCTCCTCTCCCCGGCTCCCTGGCCACCCCCTCCAGGGCCCAGGACTCACATGGGCTTGGTGAAGAGTCCCGTCACCTTCTTGCAGCTCTTATTGTCTCCGCCACACACCCCGCATTTGTCAAACTTCTTCTTGGAGCCCAGGTTCCCGTCGCAGCCCGCCTTGATGCACTTGCCCTGGACGCAGACCGAGGTCGAGTCGGGGGTACACAGCGTACCATCCACCACCTGCAGCGCCCGCAGGAGCGGGAGGAATGGAGAGAAGGACAGGTCAACCGGAGGCTTCTTCAAAGGCCTTGAACCTTCTCGACCCCTTGACCCTCCAGGTCGCTCACCTTGGGTGCCAGCACGTAGAAGTAGCCGGTGCCGTTGGCTCGGCAGATGAGCTTGCACTTGTCCTGGGGAGACACCCCCGAGTACTTGGGCACCCACGCCACCGTGAGGGTGAGCCGGTTGGTGCTGTGGTTGTAGCCGTTGAAGGCCTCGCACTGTTCCTCCCGGAAGCTCTTGCCAGAGGCTGGGGAGGGAGCAAGGGGGTGCAGAAAGCTAAAGGGAGGCGGCCACGGTGGGAGCGAAGCAGAGAGCCCTCCTCCTGGAGCTCCTCCCCACCCTCAGCTGAGGGATCCCCAGCTCTGAGGCCACTCCACCTCAGAGGACTAACGCAGGCTGGGCCCAAGGATGCAGGACACTGATGACAAGGCATCTCCCAGGCTCTGGGCCACCTTCCCCAGGAGTCTGGCCTTAAAGCCATTGTGTCAGGTACCCCCACTCTCTGTGCTATAGAACCAGCCCCTCCGCAGGCTACTGAAACTACTTTCAGAACGTTATTAAATGTACAGCGGTGCCTCAAGATACGAGTGCCCCAACATACGAGCTTTTTGAGATACGAGCCGTCGAGCGAGCGATTTTTGCTTTGAAATACGAGCAACATTTGAGATAGGAGTAATCTCGAGGATTGGCCGGCTGCACATGACCCACCAGTTTACCGCCACTCGAGCGTCTCATAGTTTCCCACGCCTCAAGATTACGGAACGAATTAAACTCGTATCTCGAGGTACCACTGTATAAAATAAATTACACGGGAATACTAATTACATCGACGTACAATGACCAACGTATTCGGAAACTGTGATATGTCAATGCTTCTTTGTTATGACACAATAAATGACAAGACTCCATCATGAGTCAATAACCCCTGTCATTTTGAAGCACAAATGGCATTTTGAGAAATCTGTGACAACTAAAACGTAATGTGAAATCGCCATGATTTCCATTGGTGACAAAGCCATAGGGACTGCTGCCGCTACATGTTGGATAGGAAGGTTAGTAAAAACACGAAATTTCTACTAGAAGGATGTTCTACATTTTAAATTGAAAAGGTTAATAAAAATAAAGACGGCATTTTCTTCCCACCCAAGTGGTTCCCTGGATGATGAATTTCAGCTTATGTTCCCTTGGGCCATGGAGCCTCCCAGTCTAAGCATCTAGCCAAGGAAGGAGACAGAGACGTTATCCCAAAAGGAATGCGCACCTGTGCATTCCCTGCCTCTGGCCTAAGGCAGACCCCTCTTCACGGCAGTAACTCTGGCCACGAATGACCCAGAGTGTGGGGGCTGTGACCTCTAGCCTCTGGCCTGCCTCCCCAGGGCCCAGGCCACCGCTGCCCGTCCTCCTCACCTGAGCTGGGGCAGGGCTCCAGGTTGCAGGACCGGTACTTCACCCTCACTCCCTCGCAGTACCTGCCCCCGTTGGCTGGGGTGGGGTTGCTGCACTGCCGCCGGGCCAGCTGCACTCCGCCGCCGCAGGTGCGAGAGCAGGGGCCGTAGGGCTCCCATTTGGCCCAGGAGCCGTCCACCTGTGAGGAAGAGTCTGTTATGCCCCTGCAGGGGGTCGGGGTGCCACCCCCACATCCTGAGCCTACGAGAGAGCAACACACTGGTACAGCCTCCCTGGTCCCCTCCCTCCGAATGAAGCCCAATTCTACAGCCTCCTCTGCCCTCACCACACGGTGGTCAAGAGCAAGTCGGGAAAATTTCCACGTCTCAGGTCCTTCATCTGCAAAAAATAGGGCCCCTGATACCCAGGCGTGTGGTCACACAGAAGATTTAAACGGCCGAAACCGGTTTGGCTCAGTGGATAGAGCGTCAGCCTGCGGACTGAAAGGTCCCAGGTTCGATTCCGGTCAAGGGCATGTACATTGGTTGCGAGCACATCCCCAGTAGGGGACGTGCAGGAGGCAGCTGATCGATGCCTCTCTCTCATCGATGTTTCTAACTCTCTATCCCTCTTCCTTTTTCTCTGTAAAAAAAAAAAATCAATAAAATATATTTTTTAAAAAAAGATGTAAACAATGCAATGTGTATGAATATTCCTGGCACTGTGCTTGCCACTGTTGCAGGAGTTCAAAGTGCCTCCTTACCTATTGTTAGCATATTTCTAAGTCTCTAAACCTAAGGCGTGGCCAGCCCCCAGCTGTCGCCAGTAAACCACAACTATCTGGGTACTTTTATCCGTCCATGTTTACTAAGGCAGCCTTTTGCACTAAACCAGACTGATCTGAACCTCGCTTGGGGGCTGAATTTGAAGAAGTTTCACTATCGGCGGCTCTGATGTTTGTGTTAAGAGGAGAGACACATAAAAGACGGTGAAGCAATCTTACAACTCGACTTGGCTTTGGGCTGAATTATGCAGTGTCGTCTTCTTTTCTAAGAGGGTGGGGAGGGGATAGAAAATTTATAGTCTTGGGGATGTTTTCCTTATGATGACAGTAAAGTGAGTTTGTATCCCCCGAGCGCACATCAGTTGGGCAATAAAGGAATCAGCCCCGAGAAACAAGCCCGGGATTAAAACGCTGTCACACATCATCCAAAACCACTAATCCGCACAGAGCTCATGGGAAGCTGGCCGCATGCAACAGAACTTTAAGTTATATTCAGAGGTTCAGCGTAGCTGCCCGATCTGTCCTTCTGTCAGAGTTCTGGCTTCCTGGGGTCAATGTGACGGTTCCATCCTGTACAAAACACTTGCCCTGGGGCCTGCTTTCTACTCAAACCAGAGCCCCACCTCATTCCAGCCTTTTATTTCTAAGACAGTCCTCTGCGTCTGCTCTTTCTCCCGCCTCCCCGCTCTGTGCTGGCAATGTGGCTCTCGTCCCCATTGCACCAGGGAAGCCACTCCTAATCAGCAGTGACCTTTCAAGACTGGAAGAGCCTGTAGGTAGGCCTTGCCGTCTTTAGTTTTTCATTTTTATGGATTTTTTAAAATTAATTTCAGAGAGGGAGAGAAACATTAATGATGAGAGAGAATAATTGATCAGCTGCCTCCTGCAAGCCCCCTATTGGGGATCGAGCCCACAACCTGGGCATGTGCCCTTCACTGGAATCAAACCTGGGACCCTTCAGTCTGCAGGCCAACGCTCTATCCACTGAGCCAAACCGGCTAGGGCCGTCTCTAGTTTTTCTGAAGTTATTTAGATTGGTCCCTGACTTCTGAGATGATGCTACCTGGCACCTCTTCTTCCTGCTGGTTTCTAAAGGAAACATTCATCATGCTCCTCCCATGTGCCACCATTTCTTCATTCACCAAATACCCATTGAGTTCCTACCACCTGTCTGACTCTGCGCAACAAACAAATCCTTGCCCTCAAAGCCACTGCTTCCAAGCAGGGCCAGGTAAACAATGAAATATGTGCGGCCCAGCTGGCATAGCTCCGTGGTTAAGTGTCAATCTATGAACCAGGAGGTCATGGTTTGATTCCTGATCAGGGCACATGCCCGGGTTGCAGGCTCGATCCCCAGTATGGGGTGTGCAGGAGGCAGCCCATCAATGATTCTCTCTCATCATTGATGTTTCTATCTCTCTCCCTCTCCCTTCCTTTCTGAAGTCAATAAAATTTTTAAAAAGTAAAAAATAAAAATCCTGTGCATAGTGTCAGGTTGGGTTAAAAGCAGGTGGGAGAAAGAGAGATGGGAAGGGCCTCTGAGAGTGGGGGGTGCTCTGTATTATAAGAGGTCTCAGTGGCCTCACTACTGAGGTGACATTTTTACAGAGGCCTAAAGGGAAGTCCAGGAATGAGCTGTGCAGGGGTTAGGGAAAGGGCACTCCATGTAGAGGGAGCAAATACGAAGACCTGGAGGAGGCAGGTACCCAGAATGCTCCAGGGTCAAAGAGCAAGAGAAGCAGGAGAGGAAGAGAGTCAGGGCTCATTGGTTCCAAGGACTGAGGAAAGCCCAGGAGAGGCATGACCTGGCTCACGTTTAAAGACTCCCTCTGGATGCTCTGGCGGGAACAGTCTGTAAGAAGGGAGCAACCACAATAACACAGGGAAGACATAATGGAGGTTGGACCAGGGTTACAGCAGGTGAGGTGGTGAGCAATGGCTTGCTCCTGCATCTGCGTTGGAAATAAAGTCCCCAGGAACTGCCGAGGTATTGGATGTGAAGTGAGAGGAAAATGGCGTTGGTGTGAGCGATGGGAAGATGGAGTCCCCAAGGCAGGTGGAGGGGAGCTGATCAGGAACTGGGGTTCTCAGATGTTAGGTCCACACTGTGTATCAGTTCCCCACGTGGAGATATCAAGATTGAGTGGGGCCAAAACCGGTTTGGCTCAGGGGATAGAGCGTCGACCTACGGACTGAAAGGTCCCAGGTTCAATTCCGGTCAAGGGCACGTACCTTGGTTGCGGGCACATCCCCAGTAGCGAACATGCAGGAGGCAGCTAATCAATGTTTCTCTCTCATCAATCTTTCTAACTCTTTGTCCCTCTCCCTTCCTCTCTGTGAAAATCAATAAAATATATTAAAAATAAAATTAAATTAAATTTAAAAAAATTGAGTGGGGCCTTCAGGTGTGTAGTTCAGGAGGCAGGTCTGTGCTGGAGGTACCAATCTGGGAGTCTTAGACAGAGAAATATAGTGTTTCGGGCCAGCGGTTGAGATGAATCACCTAAGAAGTTAGCGGGAAGAGGGAGGAGGGCTGGGGACTGACCCTGGAGGTCTTGGGAGCAGAGGAGTGACTGTCCCAGGTGAAGGGCTAGGCTGCAGTTGAAAGAGGTAAAGAGACTGTTCAGAAAAGAGGTGGAGGATGCAGTGGACTTTTGCTGCTGATGGGCTGAGAATTCCAGAAAGCAGAGGGAAAGATGGTACTTCTCAGATCACATGGCCTATATCTAATATCCTCAAGAAGTTATTATCTTTTTTTAAATATGTTTTATTGATTTTTTTTTTTTTACAGAGAGGAAGGGAGAAGAATAAAGAGTTAGAAACAGCGATGAGAGAGAAACATCGATCAGCCGCCTCCTGCATACCTCCCACTGGAAATGTGCCCGCAACCAAGGTACATGCCCTTACCCGGAATCGAACCTGGGACCTTTTGTTCCACAGGCCAACACTCTATCCATTGAGTCAAACCGGTTAGGACAGAAGTTATTATCTTCCTTATCCTCCTGACTCATCTCATTCTCAGGAGCAGGAGCCGGCCAGGACCTCCTAATCTAAATGCATCAGCCCGGTGGTCAAGACAGCCGCCATCCAGCCCCAAACCGTCTGCCCACAGCTGATTCTGGCAGAGCCCTCATCCACCCAGCGCTCCAGCCGGCCCCGCCTCCCGGACTTAGCTCGTCTCTGCTCCATCTCGCCCTACTCACCTCTCAAGGCTCTCTTCCAATCCGACCCCCTCATCCACGTCTTTCCAGACCCCTCTAACGATCATCCAACGCCCATCCTGATCTCCCATGACCCACTCGCATGCGTCTGCCTTCACACGTACCTCACACCTCCCTGTGTCTGGCATTACAGTTTCATTTCCAGCTTCCCCACCGGCCCGTGAGCCCTCTGAGACCTGGCCCATTTTTCCTTGTTTTTCTGGCCACCACTGTGTCTTACACAGTGCCCTGCACACAAGGGGGTTATTGCCTAATAAATGGCTCAAGTTTAATTAAGTATATGTTCCCAGGACACAGAAAAAGATTTTACATAATTCCATACCACACCCATCTCGGGGCAGTTGCTAACGTGCTGGGTGAGTGCTTTTTCATTATACGTATTGCTTCAGGGTTCACACAACCCCAAGCCAAGCCCTCCTGCGGCCCCGCCGGGTTGGGAAGGCGATGATCCTCCCCAGGAGTGAGGGAGCAGAGTGACTTTGTATTCCTGCCTGGGAACGTGCGAATCCCTCCACCGTGCCTCTCCGGGACCCGGGGAAAGTGTTTCTTATACTCAGAGAACATTGGGGACTTTGAATGTGTTCTGGTTTGATTGCTAATCCTGCTGATCAAGAAAAATAAAGCCCTAACCGGTTTGGCTCAGTGGATAGAGCATCAGCCTGCAGATTGAAAGGTCCCAGGTTCGATTCCAGTAAAGGGCATGTACCTTGGTTGCGGGCACATTCCCGGGGGGAGGGGGGGCGTGCAGGAGGCAACTGATTGATGTTTCTCTCTCATCGATGTTTCTAACTGTCTCTCCCTCTTCCTTCCTCTCTGTAAAAAATCAATAAAATACAGTGGTACCTCGAGATACGAGTGGCCTAACATACGAGATTTTTGAGATACAAGCCATCGAGCGAGCTATTTTTGCTTTGAAATACGAGCAACATTTGAGATAGGAGTAATCACTCGGATCAGCCGGCTGCACACGACCCACCATTTTACCGCGACTCGAGCTTCTCATAGTTTCCCACGCCTCAAGGTTACAGAACGAATTAAACTCGTATCTCGAGGTACCACTGTATATTAAAAATAAAAGAAAAAGAAAGTTCCTTCCATTGTAGTTCGGCTTTAAAAACTAACAAGCACCACAGACACTGATGCCTGGCTCAGGATGCAGCAAACATGGAGGCTTGCCCAGGGGCTGCCTCTCAGCGTGGAGCCTGGCTCACCTCTGGCCCACAGCTCCCTGGACACGGGGCACACTCAGAGAGAGCTGGCGAGGGAAGAAACCAAATAACAAGCAACCCACATATCAAGCGGTCAGCGCTGGTCCAGAGCTCCCAGGCAGGATGAGGTGCAGAGCTGGGCACGGGGACCCCTCACTCCGGGTGAAGGGCTTTGCCCAGCTGCCTAAGACCGACCATATCTTTTCTCTCCAATCTCAGAGTCAAGAAGGTAATAGAATCCCCACAGACAGGGAAACCGAGGCACACACACACAGCAAAGCTGGGATGAGACCAGTTCCCTGCGGAGGTCCCCAGGGGTCCGCGCCCCTCCAGCACGCTCACCCTGTACTTGTTGAGGTTGTGTCTCTCCACGCAGGTCCCCTTGAGGCAGAACTTGCCCTCGCCGCAGCTGGTGCCATCGGCCCAGGGGAAGTGGCGGGTCTGGCACACCATCTGCCCCTTGGCCTTGCCGGTGCACCACAGCTTGGTGCAGTACTGCATGTAGGGGCAGGGCTTGGAGCCCACGCCAAAGGCCAGCTCGCACTGCTGGCTCAGCGGGTAGCTGGCGCCCGGCAGGTCCTGGGGCAGGGCCACGGGCTTGCTGGGCTGGTCCAGGAGGCAGTCTCCTGCGGAGAGCCAGGGAGTGGGCATGAGGGATGGTGAGCTGGGGAAGGCGGGGCTTGGTGAATGGCAGGGAGAAGGAAGCCAGGGGCAAGGGAATGGGCAGACTCTCTTCAGAGAGGCCCACCTCTTTGGGGTCATATGCACACCCTGAGTGACAGAGGACAGGTCCAGGGAGGTGGCGGGCACCGCCAACAGTAAGAGGCTGGCACTCCGGCTTACCGTGCCCACTGTCCAGGAAGTCGGTGATGATGGCCGCGCTGCAGGCCGACCAGGGGTTGGCCCGGTCGATCTGGATGAGCGTGGGGGACATCATGTGGTTGGCCCGCAGCTTCCCGAACACCTCCTCACACACCTTGACGTTGTCGTGGGGCATGTTGAACACGTGGCCTGTGGCGGGGGGAGGGGTAGGCAAGAAGGCTCAGTGGCTCAGTGGCTCTGCAGTTAGGAGGCCAGGGGGAGAGGTGCGGGGAGGAGGACCAGCTGGGGAAGCTAGAGAGCCGGGTCAATCAGGCTGATCATGTCTATGTACAGTGGTACCTCGAGACATGAGTTTAATTCGTTCCGTAACCTTGAGGCGTGGGAAACTATGAGACGCTCGAGTCGAGGTAAACTGGTGGGTCGTGTGCAGCCGGCCGATCCGCGCGATGACTCCTATCTCAAATGTTGCTCGTATTTCAAAGCAAAAATCGCCCGCTCGATGGCTCGTGTCTCAAAAATCTCGTATGTTAGGGCACTCGTATCTCGAAGTACCGCTGTACTGATGGATGGCTTAGCACATGTCCCCAACATCATGTTCCGGTGTCCTCTGTCCCACCCTGGGGGCTGGGGGCTCAGTGAGGACAGCAGTGTGGGGGACAGACTTTCCCCTTAGCGCCTGGTTGACGGGACAACACTGATGGCTGACGTTCTCGGACGGTATCACTGGCCAGCTGAGCTGGGGCCAGCGGAGAAAACCAACCGAGACATCGCTAGGGAAGATGCCCTTCCTAGGGCTTCGGGCCATGAGGAAGCACAGCCCTGCCCATGGGTCTCCCCTGCCAAACACCCAGGAAACCCAGAGTGGCCCCTGAGGGGAGCTCTCCCCCCACCCCGAAAACCCCCTCCAGCCTCACCCAGCTCGTGGGCCGTGGTGAAGGCGGACGGCAGCCCATCGTCCTCGATCACAGAGCAGCTTCTCTTGGGGTCGCACATGGTGCCCACGTCAGCCATGCCCAGCGTGTCACAGGTGGTGGCTCCACACAGGTCCTGCCGGGCAAAGGGGGAGCAGAAGCCAGCCAGGGGTTAGAGACAGTAACAGGCAGACCCCAGCGAGGAGAAAGAGCATCCCAGCTCGCTCCCATTCCAAGCCTAACCGGGCGCCTCCCTTTCTAACCAGGCCCTTTCCCAGAGGGCCGTGGGGCCGGCTATTCATGGCATTGACCGGGCTGCAGGGGGAGGCCTGGGAAGACAGCTCTGTGGCTCCCAAGTCCTATGTTGGGAGGCGCTGTGGGAGGAAATGAGGAGGTACGGAATTAAACTGCTTTATATAGAGGCGGCCTTCCAGGCCGGAACTCGGCGGCTTCCACAGCTGGCCGAGCATCTGCCGGTGCCCAACCGAGGCAGGCGGGGGTGGCAGGCAAGCATGGCGCCCATTCAGCCAGCTCTAGGCAGCCGGGGTCCTGGCCGGGTGGCCGCTTTGGGACAGCCGTGAATTTAGCTCAGACTCTCAGCCAAAGGGTCACTGGCCACGGGCCCACACCAGCCTCCATCCCTCCATCCGGCCTCCTTGGGCGGTGAGGAGGCACAGGGGGGAGGGCCAGGCCTCTGTCCAGAGGCAGCGCACTTGCTGTGGAAGCTCAGGGCCACAGCGGGGAGGAAAACAAACCGAGTGGATTGTGACTTAAGCAGGAAGCTCCTCTTTTTGTACTGAAAGGTAACCTGCAACCGGAAGGAGGGCTTTTAGCAACACCCCTGGCAGGAGGCACTTCGAGGGATTAAGGAAGTCCTGAGTTGGTAAAGATATAAATTATGAGCAACAAATACATGTCGATCAACAAGTGAATTTAAAGATCAAGTGAATTAAAAAGCTGATGAACAGAATAAACTGGTGAATATAATAGAATCAGGAACGTAGAAAGGGAGTGGACTGACAATTCTCAGGGGGAAAGGGGTGAGGGGTGTGCAGGGAGAGACTGGACAATAATCGTACACCTATGGATGAAGACAATGAGGGGAAGGTAAGGGTAGAGGGAGGGGTGGGAGCCTGATGGAGGGGAGCTATGGGGGGAAAAAAGAGAAACAAATGTAATAATCTGAACAATAAAGATTTATTAAATTTAAAAAAATAAAAGGAAGTCCTGAGTGGCATACCTCAAAGAACCTATTAAACAGTATGGGCTAGCGATGCCTCTAGATACTGCAAAGCCCAGGACCTGGAGCTAGAATAAGACCCTTGCATACATGTGCTCCTCTTTAAAAAGAAAAAAAAAAATATATATATATATATATATATATATATATTTTTTTTTTTTTTTTAATTTCAGAGAAAGAGGGAGAGATAGAAACATCAATGATGAAAGAGAATCATTGATGGGCTGCTCCTGTACGCCCCCTACTGGGGATTGAGTTCGAAACCAGGAATCGAACCGTGACCTCTTGGTTCATAGGTTGACTCTCAACCACTAACCCACACGGGCCGGGCCATTCGGCTCCTCTTGAGAAGACACTGCTGACCAGCGATGCTGGCTCTCTCCTCTCTCCATCTTTGCCTTTCTTGTGGAGGGCACTACTGCACCCCCGTAACAGCCTTAGAGGCAGGCATGTGATATGTCTCTGTGTCAAAGGCGGGAACCGAGAGTCACAATCCCAGTTCATCACGGCGATGACTTGTCAGATGCTGACACTGCGCGTGCCCTTCTCACACAGGACCCTGCTGAATCGTCACCACATCCCACTGGGACGATGACTATTGTCACCTTCTGCAGACAGGAAGCTGAGGCTTGGAGAGGCTCGCGTCTCAGGCAAAAGTGTGCCCTGGAGGTCAGTACCAGTCAGCACTATTGCCAGACTTCACACTTCACAGTCCACTGCCTGGTGCCCCCTGAGCGAACCCTCCAGAGAAAGAGCTGTGCGTGTTCTCCTCTGAGAGCCCAGGTGTTTACAGAAACACACACACACACACACAGCTGTTGGCTTCCTTCTCTTAAGGGCCGTGTGCGTGTGTGCATGTGCAAGTGCGTGCTGACTCGGGGAAAACGGGGGGCAACCCAGTTAGCGAGGTCAGGGGGCCTAGCAGGAGAGGGGGTCATGGTTCAGAAGATCAGCACAATTTAACCTGAAGCCTTCCGGAGTTCACCACCTGCGCGGTGGAACTTGGCTTCCCGTGGTCAGCTGATCGTCACACCTCCTCAGGAGCGAGGTTCTCCGGCCAGAGAACCAACCGCCAGGGTGTCAGACTGAGGCCACGGTCAAGGACGGGCGAAACGCCTGGGCACCCCTGAGCTGTTGCCCTGTGCTGGCGTGTGGCCCTCCCGCCACTTCTGAGAGCCCCACGGGCGAACGTTAAACCCCCTTCTTTCCCAGCTACCCTTCCTTCTCCAAGGCTCAGAACGCTCTCCTTCCTCGGGATTCTGAAACGCTGCCAAAGCTTGGGAGGGGAAGTGCACCTGGCCAGCAGTTTAGGGGACCTGACTCCTGGGGAACAGCCCTGAGTCCTAGGGACCCGCTTGTGATGCAGCTAAGGGCCTGCGATGAGGACAGGGGAACGAAGGTTTATGAAGGAGCATGACAAAGGAGGCCCATATGTCCCTGGATGCTAGAGTACAGGATCCCCTAAGGCGGTAGCCCTGGAAAAGTCTAGACCAGTGGTTCTCAACCTTCCGAATGCCACGACCCTTTAAGACAGCTCCTCATGTGGTGGTGACACCCAACCATAAAATGATATCCGTTGCTACTTCATAACCGTAATCTTGCTACTGTTATGAACTATAATGTAAATATCTGATATGCAGGATGTATTTTCGTTGTGACAAATTGAACATAATTAAAGCATAGGGATTAATCACAAAAACAATATGTAATTATATATTGTGAAATATTTATTTCTAATGACAAATAAATGAAATGTTGTCTTGAATCGTGGTGTAGCATGGGTAACAGTCTTCATATGACAACAGTAAACTACATTGTTACACTTTGCTACACCGAGGAGCGGTGTGTTGGTTCCTAAGACCATGGGAAATAGGTGTTTTCTAATAGTCTTAGGCGACCCCTGTGAAAGGGTCCTTCGAGCCCCAAAAGGGTCACGACCCACCGGTTGAGAACCGCTGGTCTAGCCTGGTGGTCAGAGCCTGTAGGACAAGCATGTTACTTGGCCCCGGGGCACCACGATCGCTCCCTGCTGGCCTCTGAGAGAGAGAGGACACAGACCTGCAAAGCCCAGATTCTGGTCCTGGTCCCATCCCCAGGTCCAGGTGTGATGCTGGGCAAGTCCCTGCTCTCCCCAGGGCCTCAGCTTCCAGAGCTGGGGAAGGGCCCACGGTCACCCTGAACCGAGACTGCACCGTGGCCTCGCACCTCTGCTCCCTCCCCAGTCCCAGGTCCTCGGCCGCATCTGGCCTTCCGGGCTGTAAAGGAACTCAGAGCCTGGGCCACTTGGAAAACAAGGAGGATCCTCTTGTCTCCTGACCCAGGCCGGGCAGAGTGAAACAAACTCACAGACAGTGAAGGTCATCCAGGTGCAAGTTCAGAGTCCTGTCCCCCCCGCTGCTGCTCACAGAAATGACTAGAGCAGAGAGGGAGCGCAGCCTGAGTCTACGCAGCCCCTGGCGCGCACTGGCCCCGGCCAGAAGCCTCCTTCCAGCCTCCTGCCTCTCAGGGCGGGCGGACTCTCCACGGAGCGAAGACAAGCAGCTGCAGGCCGTTCCTGGCCAGGAGCAACCTGTTCTTTCCATTAAGAAATCCCAGTTCCCCTGGATCAAACGCGAGGAACGGGGAGAGAGCCGGCAAATGTCCTGAGGGTCAGGGTGTAGCTGAGAGCAACTGTCCCCGGGCAGCCAGTTCCTTCCACTGTGGCAAGAGGCAGCTGTTTGGGGTCAGAGGCTCAGCCCGTCCCTCTTCCCCCGGCCGGTGACTCGACCGGCCACGGTGGCGAGAGCGCCTGCAGGCAGTGGCTGGGCCCCCGGGGCCTCATTGGTGGCACTGAAGGCCTCCGCCCTCCGGAGTGAACTCAGATGCACTCAGACTGTGTTAACCTCTTCAGCGCAGCGTCTCCTTCCATAAATGAAAACGGCCCTGGCTCTACCCGCAACGGAGAAGGTGCTGGCTGCTCAGCCCAGTGCCTCCCTGCCTCCCTGTTTCTGATCATCCGTCTCTTCTCCTCGGAGCCACGGCTGCTGCTCCAGGTGGCCCAAGAGCCATCTTGGCAGAGAACCTAGTCCTTCTGGATTATTCTTGCCTAACGGTCCCTTTCTATAAAATCATTTTTTCAAGATCGGAGCCACGATTTGAAAAATAAATAAAGAGGAAGAACACCTTGGCCCTGGCCGGGCTGGCTCGGTTGGTTGAGCATCGTCTCGTGCACCGAAAGGTGGTCGGTTCCATTCCCGGTCGGGATACGTGCCCAGGTTGGGGGTGTGATCCCCAGTGGAGGGCGTGCAGGAGACAGCCAATCGATGCTTCTCTCTCATCGCTGATGTTTCTATCTCTCCCTTACTCTCTGAAACCAATAAAAAAAAAATTTTTTTAATCTAGCAATTCAATTGCTAGGTGGCCTGGTGAAGAAGAGGACTTGCCCTTTTATTCGCTGATTGGGTGTTGCTGGGATATAAACCCCTCGGGGTGTGCAGATGGCATGACAGCAAGAGACTGAGGCCATCAAAGCCCCAGGAACTCCCTCCATGGGGAAGAAGAGGACCCCAAAGCCTGCAGGAAGACCAAACTGTCTCTAGAAATCACCCGTTCCCAACGGGCCACACACCAAATGCGGTGACAGCAGCTAACATTCCTTGAGTCGCTGCTACGTGCGGGACACCGCTGGTGGAGTCTCACCTGTGGCAGCTCATGGAATCCTCTCATCAGCTTTAGGGGGGAGACGCTGTTATGAGGCTCCATTTTACAAGGAGACCCAGAGAAGAGAAGTAACCAGGCCAGGGTCAGTGAACCCAGGGGTGGGCTGGGAGGAGTGAAATCCAGGCAGCTCAGCCTCAGAACGGAGCAATTCCCACAAACCCGCACTGCTTCCGGTCCACATGCACCCCAAGAACGAACATGCCGGGGAATCTCAAGCAGGCAAGACTGTCCACCCCAGCCCCCAACCCTCAACCCCCAGAGCAGCTGATCTCCGAGTGGGAGAGCTCGCTGACTGAGCTCCAGTCTATCGCAGTTGCGAGGGCAGCGGCAGAATTAGCTTCGGAGACTGCTCCTCGCGCAGCGTCTGCACCCGCTCCCGGGATGAGCAAGCCTCTGGCGCCACGCCCCACACCTGCACTGACACACTGACCCCCATCTCTGCTGCGCACCCTGCCCGCTGGCTCCTCACAGAGCCCTCCTTTCTCCAGGGAAAAGCCTGATGGCAAAGAGCCCAAATGCGATGCCAGAGGAGGCTCAAGGCCCTCCCGCAGCCCTGCAGCCTGACAGCCTAAGCCTTAGGCCCTAAGACAACGCCGGACGAACGAGCCCCAGGCAGGGAGGCGACCTACCAGGCCCTGTAGCCACGTGCACCTTCCTTCCGTGGACACATGAAAAAACAACGGTGGGTGCGGGGGCCCAGCAGAGGCAGAGAGGTCGTGCCTTACAGGATCTGACACATCAGTGGGAGTGGCAAGTGCCAGAGCCCGCAGTTCCCACACTAGAACAGGAATGTCATCGGACGGGTGTCAAGGAGACTTGCAAGAGCCACGGGACAGAATGCTTTCAACCAGGCCTGTCCCAGATGGAGATTCTGGCAAAGGACAGACCTGAATCAAAGGGCAGGTGATCATTCGACAACAGCGAACATAGACAGTTCGCCCTCCGTCCACGGGGTTATGTTCCAAGACCCCCGGTGGGTATCTGAAACCATGACCCGTTCTGAGAACTCTGTCTATGCAATGTTTCTTCCTAGACCTACAACCCATGATAGAGTTTATCACTTAGGCACAGTAAGAAGTGAGCAATGACATAGAACAATCTTAACAATATCCTATCTAATAAAGAGGGGATGTGCTAATTGGTTCTCAGGCTGTGGCAAAGATGGCGGAGCCCACAGCCAATAAGGAGGGAACATGCTAATTGACGGCCCCGCCCTCAAAGATGGCGGCACCCACAGCCACAAGATGGAAGCGTCCAGTCCTCTCAGCTCCCCAGCCACCCGGAGCCGGCCCGAGGTGCAGGCAAGCCTCGGATGGTGGCTGCCCAGCCACCCAGGGCCACCCGATGCTCAGGTACCCAGGGCCGGCTGAGGCTTGTGCTGCCGGCAGTGGCAGCAGCAGAGATGTGATGGGCCATCATTTTCCCTGATCACGAGGTCACCTCCTGCCCTTGAGGGTTCCCAGACTGTAAGAGGGGGCAGGCAGGGCAGAGGGACCCCCTCCTCCAGGGCATGAATTTTCACGCACCAGGCCTCTCATACTGAGATAAAAGTTAAGTGAATGTGGTCTCTTTCTCTCTCGAAATATCTGACTCTGCTATTTTGCACTCATCTCTGCATTGAAAGGAAGCACTTTGGAGCCATTAGTAAGTAAAACCCCATGCTGACTTGAATACAAGCACTTCAATCCCGCAGCAACTGATCTGATGATAATGCAAAGGGCTGCTACGCGACTAACAGCGTTCAATTTAAAACACATGTCGCCCTCGCCAGATTGGCTCAGTGGGTAGCGTGTCGGCCTGTGGATAGAAGGTTCCCTCGCTGGGCTGCCTGACTCGCAATGAATTCCTGGCGGCCAGAGGCCACATCTTCCTGATATCTCTATGTCCACAGCCCAGGATAGTACCTGGAAGTAATGGATGCTCGGTAGAGTATTAGAAGAATGTACAAATCTAGGAATGGAAGCCCATCTGTCGCAGTTACCCAAACAGTGGAGGCGCTGAGCCTGCAGAGGGAAGAGGGTCTCGCCTGGACCAGCCGGCTCCGGCCTCCAGAGCCACAGGAAGCTTCGCAAGCTTCCCTCCTCGGAAGTCAGGGTCCACCCAGAAAGCCTGGCCCGGCTGCCGCGCAGCCCTGGTCCCGCTCCTGCGCTGACCTCACCCTGCTGTTATGAGGCTGCAAGCTGATCGCCTCAAGAAAACGGGCCGTGCACTTTCTCCAGGAACACGAACTTTCTCTGAATCCTTAAGCAAACTCCTCCGATTGTCAAAATACTTGTCGGGTGATCCGTTTCGTGCTCCTCCTGTGCACAGGAGACTCCCTGGGTCTCGTCTTCCCAGTGTTTGGATTTCAACACCCCACGCCCCTCCCACCGCCTGCCAAGGCCGGCAGCATCGCCCACAGCCCCGCCCAGGCCTGCTGTCAGACGCAGCCGCTCGATGGGCGGTCCCGAGGGGAGCGGGGGGGTTCCGTGCTGCGGGTCCTGTCGCCCTTGCTGCTCTCCTCGCAGGTACCCCAGGCACCTGGAGCCCCAAGGCACCAAGCCCGGCCCCTTCCTAACCGCTTTCTCTCGGTGGAAACCACAACTAGCGTGTGTCACTAGCCAGTTTTCCCATTTCTCCGGGAGAACCAAGACATAGGTGATTCTAAAAGAGTCCCTCTCCCCTCCAGCCCAAACCGGTTTGGCTCAGTGGATAGAGCGTCGACCTGCAGTCTGAAGGGTCCCAGGTTTGATTCCGGTCAAGGGCATGTATCTTGGTTGCGGGCACATCCCCAGTAGGGGACGTGCAGGAGGCGGCTGATGGATGTCTCTCTCTCATCGATGTTTCTAACTTTCTATCCCTCTCCCTTCCTCTCTGTAAAAAAATCCATAAAATATATATATTAAATAAATAAATAAAAATAAAAGTGTCCCTCCCACCCCGGAGCCCTTATAACCAAAAGCTGATTTACAAATTAAGTGCATGTCTAAACACTTCTCATCCAAACTACATGCACACCGTAGATACCATTCAGATTGCAGTTTGAAACACATGGATCGCGCCATACTAAACCAGGTTTAAGCAGAGCAGGGTCATGCATCTGACACAAAGGGTCGCTGCTGACCCTGCACGGAGTGACAGAGAGGTCCCTCCCGGGTCGGAGGGTAGGCGGGCGACTCCTCCGGGTTCCCGGAGACCAATCACATCTGGAAAGCGCAGCTGTGCGCGCCTGTCCTCATCGCATACTGTACCTTCCCGCGGGAGTTCCGGAATGAGCCGTTCCTCAGGCTCCAGGAATGCGGCGGGGCCCGCAGCCGGTGCCGGCCGGCCGGGCGGCGGGGGAGCGGCGTGCACTCTACGCTCAGAGCACAGACTCGGAGGATGCACTGCCCCTGTGGCCTCCCCGCCCGCTGGCTTCGCCCTCGGGACGATGGAGAGGAAGGGAGCTCCTGGAAGTCACCTCTTGCTCGTCCCCCGTCTCTGACCCACACGGGTCTCGTACATCTTGGACCCATTATGCATTGTCAACATCGCCCCCAGGGGTCCAGCTGACACGCTGACACACAGAAGCTGGCGGGCTGCTTGATGGCTTCTCCGTCACCGGGGCGGAGGTCCCTCTGACAGCAGGGCCCGGGGTCCCCGGCAGGAGTCTTCTTCCCGGGGGGGCTGGTTCCAAAAGCTGCCTGCCCCCCCCCCCCACCCGGGGCAGCAGGGACTGAGGTCTGGTGCCGGAGAGCCAGCGAGGGACCTCCCTCCCGCAGGAACAGCAGCTGCTTTGCCCATTAAGCTCTCCTGTTGTCGGCCTCTGCTTGCTTCTTCCCCCGGCGATCGGCCTGCCTGCCGAGTTGGCCCGCGCGCCGAGGTCAAAGCCACCTCCTTTGACATTTCCCCATGACTCAGGCGGTGCCTGTGAGGCCTGGGCAGCGGCCGCTCCGCAGACCTCAACTGGAAGAACGAGTGCAAGGAAACAGGCGCGGGCCAGAGACCTCCCTAGAGGAACCAGGTGGTGGGAGGAGAAGGCTGGGAAAGGAGGAAGTTCAACTGCGGGAAGGGACGGGCTGTGCCAAATGGGTTAGCGCACAAGACGCAGCCGGCTCCAGCCCCGAGAGCGCCAGGCCCGCTCCGAGGGGCCCGTTGGGAGACGGTGGAGACTCAGCGCCCCAC